>JBBPBX010009225.1:31251-55161 GCA_038048925.1 Garcialebias charrua
AGATAGATAGATAGATAGATAGATAGATAGATAGATAGATAGATAGATAGATAGATAGATAGATAGATAGATAGATAGATAGATAGATAGATAGATAGATAGATAGATAGATAGATTGGTTGATTGATTGGTTGATTGATTGGTTGATTGATTGATTGATTGATTGATTCCCATGGGGGAAAGGAGATAGAGAGATAGATATGAAAATGGGACAAACCAAAAACAGTTACTAACTTTCACAATGTTTATTATGTAAAATATTCCAGGTTGGTATGTATTTTTAAATATGCACACCTTCAATATTGGACAGTTTGCCAAGTGCAGAGGATAAAATAAGGCTTTTCCATTATGATCCTTGGTGTGTGTGGAATATGCATTAATTAGTGTTAGTGGGATACAAAAGTCATTTCATCATCTTTGCCTTGTAGAGCAATGTAAGCAAAATATTGAAATTTTGAAAATATTTGTCCTGACAGTGGCCTGAGAGACCAGGGGCCTCATGTATCAAAAACCTGCGTGGATTTCCTACTGAAAAGTGACGTACGGTGAAATCCAGAAAAGTGTCTACGCACAAAAAGATCCAGATTTATCAAACTGTGCGTACACCTGAATCCACGCACATTCCTTTTGTACATCACAATTGACGTGGAACTGAGCGCACGTGAGACACCTCCCCTGACACGCCTACATTTACATATGTTAAACAGATGCAAATTACTTCCTGCATGTGTGAAGGACATGTTTGTTTGATCCCTGCGCGATCAGAAATGATTTCTAGATTCGGGAAAATAATGAATTCAATATAATATGAGTGAGGACAAACATCCTAAGTAAGAATAGTAATAAAATGTGTTCATCATGCAAAGAACGAGTGATTGTCGGTATTTGTGTGCGCGCGCACCCTGCTGTGGTGCGCGAACCGGCTCATTCATTCATTCTGTGTGGAAATATTAACTTTGCGCACGAGTTTATTACCATTATTACTGTAAACACAGAGGAACTTACTTGGATGTTTGCTAGAACATAGATCTTTGTTTATGTAGATGATGTGAAGAAACGAGTCTGTGCGTCTTGGTGGAGACTTTTCATGACATGATGTTGGAGTCTCCAGACGCAGCGCGCGCCCCGCAGCCCTGTGCGCAGTCTGTCTGTGAAGCTTTTGCTCTCCTACAAGTTATATAAGGTGTACTTTCACGTGTCATTTTGGAGAAATCTACAATAAACGCAGATAATGAAACACCTCCAGCTGCCGTGTCGACACCGGTGAGGGTGCGCGCGCGCTCCAAGCGCGACCACTCAGCCTTTGGAAACATATGGATGAGACCATTCCATTGGACATGATCCGGCTTTGTGTGGACTGGACTGCACAGTCCCGATCGACCTGCAGCTCCCTCTGTGGAACAGTTTGACCGCTGCTTCTGTATGCACGCGTGATGCACGGCTCCCCAGAGCGCAGCAGTAGTGCCAAACTGGAAAATTATTATTTCTGAAAACGGCTGATAAGCCATATCCTAGATCGGAAAACTATATCTGTTTCTAAATAAATGCTCTGCATGTTACACTATTTATTATAACCTCCAGTAAGGCTCTCTAAAAAAGCTAAGTCTGGTCCTCTGGACATTCAAAGAATAAAACAAAACAAAGCAAAAAAAAAAAAATGTAGAAACGTTTCGTCTTTCGTCCGAAAGACTTCCTCAGTCTGAGTTGCTGTGTTCAGCTCAGTCTTATAAATAGCACCCTCCCACAGTGTTGCACAACCAGTTGGCTGATGACAGCCTGAAACCAGCTGCTCACATGATCAAGGAGGGCCATCAGCCTAACAATGGATCATTAGCACCCTGATGGTTGTTTGCTATTCACAGAGGGCTGAGTGATACTAGCAATAACAGCATTGTAAGAGGGGGACAGTTGAACCCGGAGGCCTCCACCCCTGTTTAATGATGGACGGTTTCTTTTCACAAAGATGGCCTCCTTTATTCCTCTCTCAAACCATCGTTCCTCTCTATCCAGTAAGGCTGAATGACTCCGTTCCTGTTAAATTTATTTTTGGCACAACGTTGCGCGTCCTTTATTTCACTGCGTCATGTGGATGTAATACTTGTTAATCGTGTGTTTGGAGGGAATATTAATCATTTTCACATCTTGAACTGTTAATAATAATAATAATAATAATAATAATAATAATAATAATAATGAATTCAATTTATAACGCACTTTTCATTAATGGAAATCTCAAAGTGCTACAAGGTGCAACATATTTGAATGTCAATAAGACAAATAATAAAACAATTAAAATCAACAACAGTATCAACTCAGATCAAAAGTAGAATCATGAGGAGGAAGAGTATGCTCGGTTGAAAAGAAAGGTCTTCAAGCCGCTCTTAAAGTCAACCACAGACTGTGGGGCTTCAGTTTCTCTGAAACACCTGTAAGTGTCGCCAAAGGAAATATAACCACAGAAACGTGCGTACGCAAGCAGGGGAGCAGCCGTGGATTTGTACGTGGATGCGCAGATATTCCCGTTCATATCAGATTTGATACATACGCCACTTTGCGTGGAAAGTGACGTGCGCAATGTTTTTGTGCGTGCGCACGGTTGATACATGAGGCCCCAGGCCTCATGTACAAAGACTTGCGTGGATTTCCTACTGAAAAGTGACGTACGGTCAAATCCAGAAAAGTGTGTACGCACAAAAAAATCCAGATGTATCAAACTGTGCGTACACCGGAATCCACGCACATTCCTTTTGTACATCACAATTAACGTGGAACTGAGCGCACGTGAGACACCTCCCCTGACACGCCTTCATTTACATATGTTAAACAGATGCAAATTACTTCCTGCATGTGTGAAGGACATGTTTGTTTGATCCCTGCGCGATCAGAAATCATTTCTAGATTCAGGAAAATAATGAATTTAATATAATATGAGTGAGGAAAATAATCCTAAGTAAGAATAGTAATAAAATGTGTTTATCACGCAAAGAACGAGTGATTGTGTGTCGGTATTTGTGTGTGCGCGCACCCTGCTTTGGTGCGCAACGGCTCATCCATTCATTCTGAGTGAAAATATTAACTTTGCGCACGAGTTTATTACCATAATTACTGTAAACACAGAGGAACTTAGATGTTTGGTAGAACATAGATCTTTGTTTATTTAATAGATGATATGAAGGAACGAGTTTGTGCGCCTCATTGGAGTTTTCATGACATGACGTGATGTTGGAGTCTCCAAACGCTGCGCGCGCCGCAGCCTTTGTGCGCAGTCTGTCTGTGAATCTTTTGCTCTCCTACAAGTTATATATGGTGTACTTTCACGTGTCATTTTGGAGAAATCTACAATAAACGCAGATTATGTAACACCTCCACTGCCGTGTAACACCGGCGAGGGTGCGCGCGCGCTCCAAAGCGCAACCATGACTCAGCCTTTGGAATCATATGGATGAGACCATTCCATTGGACATGAATCGGCTTTGTGTGGACTGGACAGTCCCGATCGACCTGCAGCTCCCTCTGGAAAGCTCGGGAACAGTTTGATCGCTGCTTCTGCACGCGTTGTGCACGGTTCCTGCGTTGTGCTCCAGTGCGCGCAGTGCCAAAATGAAAAAGGATTATTCCTGAAAACGGCTGATAAGCCATATCCTAGATCAGAAAATTATATCTGTTTATAAATAAATGCTCTGCGTGTTACACTATTTATTATATCCTCCAGTAAGGCTGAATCCGTTCCTGTTAAATGTATTTTTTGCACAACTTTGCGCGTCCTTTATTTAATTGCGTCCATGTGGATGTAATCTTTGTTAATCATGTGTGTCTGGTGTGAACAACAATCATTTTCACATCATGAACAGTTAATAATAATACTAATAATAATAATGAATTCAATTTATAACGCACTTTTCATTAATGAACATCTCAAAGTGCTACAAGGTGCAACAGAAGTGAATGTCAATAAAACACATAATAACACAATTAAAATCAACAACAGTGTCAGCTAAGATCAAAAGTAGAATCATGAGGAGGTAGAGTATGCTCTGTTGAAAAGAAAGGTCTCAAGCCGCTCTTAAAGTCAACCACAGACTGTGGGGCTTCAGTTTCTCAGAATCACCTGTAAGTGTCGCCAAAGGAACAAAAACCACAGAAACGTGCGTACGCGTGCTCTGGAGCTGGCGTGGGAATGCGCACATATCCACGTTCAGTTCTGTTTTGATACATACGGAGTTTTGCGTGGATAGTGACGTACGCACGGTATTTGTGTGTACGCACCTTTGATACATGAGGCCCCAGGCCTCTATTTTAGGCCAGACATAAAACTTAACCTTTTTCAAAACTAAATGTTCCTACAATAAGTAACCATGGCTATCCAAAAACATACGTTAGACTAATTGGTAATTCTAATTACTATTGGTAATTGGTAGAGTGTGAATAGTTGTTTCTCTCTATGTGTCCCTGTGATGGACTTGCAACCTGTCCAGGGTGTCCCCCGCCTCTTGCACAATGACTGCTGGATATGGGCACCAGTGACCCCCATGACCGGAAAAGGAAGAAGTGGGTAAAGATAATGGATATTATGACTATTTCTGTTCAACACCTTGTCAGCAATAGTGCAATTAAAGCCTTAGATAGAGAAATGTGGACTTGGGCAGAACTCACTAGGGCACCAGGCGGTGGTAGCGGGGGGGGGGGGCGGTCCTGGATACCCCTGCCACAATTTTGGACAAAGAAAAATGTACCTCCCACTCCCATTAAATTAATTTGAAAAAAATGTAATATCAAGAAGAAAAGAAAGCATATCCACCATAGGTAAAATGGTGCAAACACGACTTTCAAATATTATCACCACCCTCAGCCTAAAAATTGTTCAGTCCATAAATCCCTGACACGAGGGAAGTGCACCTCAAGAGTGAAGATGTGGAACGGGTGGAACTAGGTCTTTATAACACAACGGTCAACAATTATACCTGCCTTGCATGTATGAGAACAGGCTTCAGGGGCATTCAGATGAGAACTGAGAAGCTTATAAAATTCCATATAAGTTTGACTAATTTTGAATATTTCTGATGTGTCTCCTGCAGCATTTCAACTCAAGGTTTCAGCTAGGATGCAAAGATTTGTTTAAGTTGATGAGTGTTGGGAAAAAAATGGCTTATGTTGCTTACTCAAAAAGAACCACACTCGATGGCAGGTGAAGATTTTTAACCAGGATTTTATTTGCAAGGTCAGATATTCAGGACAGGTTACATAAATACTGTAAAATCAAAAAAGGCGTTCAATACAGAACAACTGGACTTTATTTGTAACAAACAAGATGTTTCGCTCATCATCCGATAAGCTTTCTCAATTGGAGACTGTGAGAGGGAGAGAGAAGTTATAAGCAAGCTGGGCCACTGGTGCACACCAAACTAGGTACAGTAAATTGGAAGCTAACACACACACATACTTGGGATAACACGTGCCTGTGACCCATTCAAAGTTCAGTGTGTGAAAGCAGAGCTTACAGAAAACACACACACATCCTACTGTATGTAAATTGACAAAAACCACACTTCACACATTGATAACAGGGACCTGTCAAAGTATTTGTTGGTCTAATTCACAAACAAAGCTCCTCGGTTCTCATCAGGTGTGAGACGCCTGGGGACCAAATCCAGGGCTGCACTACTTTTTTGGATTTTATCATGTCCTGGACGACTGAGAATCTACACCAGCATATAAATACTGTATACATACAATGTACACAAATGAAGACAGGTCACAAGAATCTGCCTTGAGCTGCCCCCTCCACTTGCTTTTACATCATTATCAGTTCAGTGAGTTCACAGAGTTTAGGTGTCCTTTGAGTCAGCTGCAGCCTCACCCACCTCCTGTTCCAGGTCTCTCCATTAACCCAAACATATGGTTCGTGGGCTGAGATATGATTCTCAGCTACAGTAACATAAACATCCATAAGCTTTGACCAAAAATTATCTGACAGTGAGCCAGCAATTTACTTGAGTTATCCCCTTGTTCACAAATTTTGGATCTCAAGTACGTAAAGTTTGTGGTGTGATGTGATAATGATTTGACTGCCTTGAGCTGCCCCCTCCACTTGCTTTTACATCATTATCAGTTCAGTGAGTTCACAGAGTTGTATACAGCTGCAAATACTTTACTTCATTCTATATTTTAGTTGACATGTTTCTAACACATCAACTATAATGTTGGTTAAGGGTTATGTATTTGGGGCAGCTGTGACTGAGTGGTTAAAACAGTCATCCTCCAATGGGAGAGTTGGGGGTTTAATTCCACCAGCAGTCACAAGTTGAAGTGTCCCTGAGTAAGACACCGAACCCCTCATTGCCCCCAATGTGTATCCCGTCAGTGTATGAATGTGATCTAAAGCACTGATTAGTTTCTAGAGATTCAAATTAGCTTGTATAGATCTAGTAGAGTGCTTTGTGGATGAGTAAATGAGGGCACAGGTTGTATTGTAAAGTGCTTTGAGTATCTTGATTAGACAGAAGGGCGCTATATAACTACAGTCCATTTACAATTTATTTATCTATAAAACCAAATTGTACTGTATTTGGATTGATTTGTGGAAATCTGTGCTTCAGTCTCTTCAGAGGTTAGCCATTCACTACCAAAAGAGAGACTTGCAAAGAGGAAACGCTGATGCTGACACTTCTACGTAAGTATTCACAAACACACACAAAACACAAACAGTTGTATTAACTAACCTCTCTACAGTGGTTTATAGTTGCACCTTTAATAGATCAATAATAATGATGTTTTGAGCCATTAACAGTGAACTACCTTTATTTCATTTGTCTTGTTTTTATTCCTTTGATTCCATGATTTCTGAATCAGTACTTCTCCTACAGCTTTGGAGTAACTTTGGCAAATAAATAAATAAAAATAACGTCACAATCAGAAATAGTGTGCTATCATTTTGGTAGCATCCATCCATCCATTCATCCACCCATATATAATTTTCCGTTTGTTCTGAAGTCGGGTCGTCTGGGGGGGGCAGCAGCTTCAGCAGGGAGGCCCAGACATCGCTTTTCACAACCACCTCTTCTAGCTCTTTTCTGGGGGGACCCCAAGGCATTTCTAGGCCAACCGAGAGACATAGTCTTTCCAGCGTGTCCTAAGTCTTCCCCAGGGTCTCCTTCCAGTCAGACATGCCTGAAGCACCTCCCTAGGGAGATGTTCATTCATTCATTCATTCAACCTTTATTTATACAGGCTAGCCTCGTTGAGTCACGGGGACTCATTTACAAGAGGGACCTGTCTCACTCACACCAAACAACCATCCACTCTCACACTCACACACCTAGGGTCAATTTAGAGTCACCAATCAGCCTAACAGAGGATAAGGTAAGGATGTCCAGAGGGCATCCTTACCAGACGCCTAAACTACCTCAACTGGCTCCTCTCGATGTGGAGGAGTAGCGGTTCTACATTTTTTGGTACCATGATAAAGACAAAATTCACTTAAAACAATAGAAAATGTCTCCATAGACAACAAAAGGATTTAGGCGAACCATTGGTGACATGATCTGTTGTTTAGTATGTTGAACCCACAAGTAGGCAGACACTGGAGAATCCCAGATAAAATAAGGAGATTATTTATTTAAACATAAACTGTCAGGACAGCAAAACTTACATGAATGATAGAAACAGACATGACAGGCTTTCAAGCTTGACAATCCACAGACAAGAGAGAAACATAGAAACATTTAATTTATAGGGAAGCTGACAAGACAAAATTAAAAACACCTGGGGTGATTAGGATCAAAGATAGGTGAGACAGGAGCTGAACAACAAAAAGGTAAAACACTGTGTAGTACAGCAAACACAAGGATTAAAAGAGAACGAAATACAGATTCCCACAATATCCCCCACTCAAGGGATGGCATCAAACATCCCTAAGAAATCTACATGAAACTTGGGGGGAGGAGGGAGGGAAATGACAGGACAGAAGGCACAGAAAAAACACAAGGACCAAAGAACAGAAAACCAACAGGGTCGGAAACTGGAAACCAAAAAATACAAAAAGAGAATACACCAATACAAGAGTTCAGATGGATAGCCAATAGACCATCCAGAATGGGACAGTATCAGGTTTGTATCAACGTCGACCTCCAAATAAGCGACCCCTAAATATGCATGGCATAACAAGGTATTCAAAATGTCCCAACGGAGTTTTAAAGACTGTTTTCCATTTGTCTCCTTTGCGAATTCTCACTAAATGATATGCATTGTGGAGATCGAGTTTAGTACAAATAGTAGCTTCCTGGAGCTGCTTGTGGACTGAGTCAATTAAGGGGAGTGGATATTTGTTTTTATGGTAACTTGGTTGAGTTCCCTATAGTCAATACAAGGTCTTAGAGTTTTATCTTTCTTGGCCACAAAGAAGAACCCGGCCCCCCACTGGTGAGGTAGAAGGGCGGATAATGCCTGATTTGAAAGAATCATCAATATAGTCCTTCATGGATGCCTTCTCAGGCCCAGATAAATTATAAAGACTACTTGTTGGTAAGGGAGCTCCAGGGAGTAAATCAATAGCGCAGTCATATGGCCTGTGTGGTGGCAGAGATACAGTAATGCCTTTTGTTTACTAAAAACTGGCGCCATTGTGTGGTAGATTGAAGGTATTGCAGGGAGGTCAATGTCTTCACCCTTTTGTCTAGGAGGTGAACCTGAAGAGATAGTTGAGCAGAGGCATCTCAAAGAACATCTCTCTCCCCCATTTTTCAACTCTATTTTCGACCCAATTAATTGGAGGGTTGTGTAACTTAAGCCAGGGATGACCCAAGATAAATTGTTGTGTAGGAGAGTTGTTCTTCGGGGGAAAGCCGATTTCTACCAATCTGCATTGGTTCAGGTTCAGAAGTGGAATCTGCGGTTGCGGAAACATTACTTCCGGGAAGGAGAAGTTTGTGAGATTTGTAGTCCTATTCTAAGAGGCTCTCACAAACTCTGATATTGATCCCAATAGCCAAGGAGATTACATCATCCAAATCCGAGGGGATGTCACGGGTGGCCAGTTGATCTTTAATCTGTTTGTTTAGAGCATTAATAAAAGCATTACGTAATGTTGTCTCACCCCAGCCGGACTCCTCAGCGATGATGCAGAAGTGGATGGCGAATTTGGACACTGTCTCTTTCCCTTGCCGTAATGTGAAAATATTTTGGACTGCTCCCTTTTGCTGCAAAGGATGGTCGAAGACCCGAAGAAAATCCTTCAGGAAGGTGGCAAACGTCAGAGTCTCTATGGGGTGTTTTCGAAGGTAGGCACATGCCCACTGGAGGGCTTCTCCTTTTAAACCACTAACCACATATGTTATGTAGGCAGAATCGGAAGAATATGTAATGGGTGCATGGTTAGATAAGTTACACTGAAGAACAAAGCCACCACATTTGTGTGTGTTACCTTTGAACATTTCTGATGGTTGAACGTCAGGTTCCTTGAGGTATGGACTGTTAGTCCTAACCGTAGGTTCAAGAAGGTAGACTAAGTTGAAGATGAAGCTTGGACCGCCATTTCTTTTTGAAGAGAGAACACCATACCACTCAGTTCCTGTAGATTGTACTGGGTTGTTTGTTGCTGCATAAGAATCTGCTGTAAAGTTAAGTTGAGAGGGTCAATGTTTACTTTTGGCCCTGGCTGAGTCTTTACCTCCTAAGTCTTGCTTGGGGGGTCCATTGGCTGGGACATACTATCAGGTTTGTATCAATATCGACCCTCCAAGTAAGCAGACCGATTGAGTAAAGACAGCGCCAGGAGTACAAAAGGTAAGTGCACTTTTATTTACAGGTGATTTTTTGAGAGAGGAGCAGGTTGACCAAGTTGGGAATTGTTTGAGGGTGATTGTTGAAGGGACACCGTTGATCCACAGGTGGAGCCCAATGGAGAGATGCGGTCCTAAGTAGGACTTGAAGAGGCAGGCTGTGGAAGGTCCTGGAGGAATCACAGTTGGTGAGAACCAGCTGCAACAAAAGGTTAGTTGGCTGTACTCGAATTACCATTTGGTAGATGATGTCCCAGCACCGAAGAGGTGTCTGGCAGGAGCTTAAATACACCATCAGGCAGTCCTCCTCAAAGCAGCAGCAGGTGGAGTGAGTTGATGTTAATTAGCTGCGAAAGGAAGAGTGAGTGACAGGCAAAACCCAGGAATCCCACAGACAGGTGTTCAGTCAGGTGGTCTAGAGACCATCCCAAATGGGGTAAGAGTTCTGGCAGGCAGCCTGGAGACAGTCCCTAATGGGGCAATATTTCTGGCGGGCGACTCAGAGACCCTCCCAAATGGGGCAAGAGTTCTGGTGGGTATTCAGGAGACCATCCCAAACAGGGTAAGAGTGGTGTCCACCTGGACACTCTCTTAAGATCTTTAAGGCTTTTTGTTGGAGAAATTTGCTCGCTCTGATGTTGTTTACTTAAATGAACCACTCTAATGGCAGGTGAAGCTTTTTCACTGGCATTTATACTTGCAAGATCAGATTTCAGGACAGGTTACACACATAATGTATATAAACGTATATGGATGTATACGCATGAAAAGCAGTCACAGAAAAAACAACAAGCTGCATTATCTGCTCACTCTTATACGTTTTTCAACTCAGAGTTCAACATACAGTAGATCAGGGGGTGTCTAAGTCAGCTGCAGCCTTCTTACACAGCATTCTCCATTTACACAAACATATGGGCAGAAATAAGATATGCCTTTTATCCACTGTGACAGCTCGGATTGGGTCAGCTTGGCTCAGTTCAGATCAGCTGGTTACACATTGCATTTACATTAGTGACCATTGTGACCAGTTCACAATAACCCAGCAGGTTGTCTGTTCCTTGTAGAGCTCATTCCCAAAGACCATCAGCGACTACATAAGGTAATGCGCTCTGATGTGAACAGTGAACACCTCCAATGATCCATGGGAGAGGATGGTGGTCATATAGGGCTTTGTGGTGGCGTTTACTGGCTACCAGGACTGAGTGAAGTACCGGACATGTGGGAGCTTTTTGACGAGGTGTGGAAGGAGAGACATAGACTGCATTCCCTTCTCCTGCCACCCGCCACTAAAATCTATGGCCATCCCCGTCTCCTTCCTGAGTCATCTATGGAAGAAAATCACCGCCGCAAGAGGGGCCAACAACAAACCCAGACCAGATCTGCAAACTCCAGTCCCTTCCTCCACCTGAGTATTCACAGACGCAGCCGGGGGAGTATGTGAGCCCTCTCCAGCCAAAGGAGCAGGCAAGCCCTCATCAGCCAGGGTAGCAACTGACCCATAGCTCATCAACAAAGCAGTTGAGCCCTTGCTCATCAACGAAGCAGTTGAGCCCTTGCTCATCAACAAAGCAGTTGAGCCCTTGCTCATCAACAAAGCAGTTGAGCCCTTGCTCATCAACGAAGCAGCTGAGTCCTGCTTAGCTGACGAAGCAGCTGAGTCCTGCTCAGCCGATGAAGAAACCAAACCCACCTTTCTGTGTCTCCATGGGGTCGGAAATGACACCTCACCTTCCGGTGTCTCTGTGGAGATCGGCAATGATGCTCCACATTCCGGTGTCTATATGGAGGTTGACCATGATGTTCCACCTTTCTGTGTCTCCATGGGTGTTGGCCATGACTCCTCACCTCATTGAGTCTCTGTGGGTGTTGGGGATGACACTCCATCTCCATTGTGCCTCTATGCGGGTGTCAGGGACAACAGTTCTTTTCCTCCACGCCTCTCTGTGAGTGTCTGAAACAAAGACCTCCATTCTACATCTCCAGCTTCAGTTCTCCTGGACTCCTCTCCACCTGCAGTTCCTCTGGTCACATCATCACCCACTACAGCTCCCCTGGTATCCTCAGCTGCAGTTCCCCTGGTTTTATCAACTATAGATCTGCTGGCCCCATTTCCAGCTGCAGATCTGTTGGTCCCATCTGCAACTTAAGATCTGCTGGCCCCTTCTGCAGCTCTTCTGGTGCCAGCTCCAGCTGCATCCCTTTTGTCTGATTTGCCAGTTGTGGACCCCTCATCTGACTCGCCAGCTGTGGCCTCCTCATCCGACTCACCAGCTGCAGCCCCCTCATGTGACTCGCCACTCGCCAGCTGCAAGCCCCTTTTCTGACTCCTCGCCTGTGGTGGCTCTCATTACTGGTTCGCCTGCTGCGACTCTCATTGCTGGTTCGCCTTTTGCAGATCTCATGGATGGTTCCTCGTTTGATTCACCTGACACTGCAATAATGGGAGCTGAGATAGGTTAGAGGCAGGTCAGCCAACTTGGGACCCGAATGTCCCAGGTTCGATCCCCAGACATTGCACATCACATGGTGTCTCTAAGCAGGACAACCTATCCCCAATGGCTCCCTGGGCACCCTCAATAGCTGCCCACTGCTTCCCCTGGGAGTTGATGGGTTAAATGCAGAGAGCCAATTTTGCTATTGTATGGGAACATACAATGATGACAATACATACACATTATTATTATTATTATTATTATTATTATTATTATTATTATTATTATTATTATTATTATTATTATATCCTAAGTGGTCTCCTTGCCTGCCACCACAGCCTTCCCAGTGGTCTCTTGGCCTGCTGCTGCAGCCTCTGCTGTGGCCTCTCTACCTGTCACCACAGCCTCCCCTGTGGTCCTCTCACCTCTCATCTGCCTAATTCAGGGAGGGTCTAGGTGGACGCCCCTCTTGCCCCGTTCTGGACAGTCTGCAGATGTCCAGATGACTGAAAATTATTGTATTTTGGATGATTGAACATGAACTTTGTTGCAATACAAACCTCATTGTCTGATTCAGATCCAATTTCATACTGTTCAGTCCAGTACTTCATGGCTTCTCATCACATTCCTCCTTATCCCTTCAACATACATTTTTTCATCTGGGGTCCTAAACTGGTGAGGATATTTCTCCAGTAACAATGAATACCTACTCTGAGGCTTCAACAAAAAAGGTTAAATCATGTCATCTGGACCAGTTTCTTTAAGTGAGACATTTTTCATCCCCCATCCAGAGGATTTCCTCAGTCATGGCCTGCCAATCAGCTCTGTCCCATAAGTAGCCTTCACTGCTGTGTTTCAAGCAAACTTCCTGTTGGAATCTCAAAAGTAGACTTTTAACACATGCAAAGCACATCCGTCCAAAATAATCAATCATCATGTGCAACTATAAAATATTTTAGGCCAGATGGCCACCTTGGGACCTATGGGACAGACCTGGTTGGCAGGCTGTAGACTGAGGAAGTCCTCTGGATGGGGATGAAACATTTCTCACTTAAGAACCTGGTCCAGATGACACAATTTAACTTTTTTTTGTTGTTATCTACCTGGATATCTACCTGGAGCTTACAACCCTTACTCTGAGGCTTCTTCTTATCCACCAACCAAGAGACTCCCCAGACAAAAGTAATTCTTCAGATCAACTCATTTTTACGTCTTTGCCTCTTAATTAGCCTATAAAATAATTTTGTTGTGACATGGGTCTGTGCTTGTGAAATGTCTCACAAAAATGCAAAGAACATATGGAACTACAAAGTTTTAAAAATATATTTGAATGGTCATACTAAAGCTGTTCATTCTGACACCTACAGTAAGATCAGATTGGTGCAGAGGCAGGGCAGCTGACTTGGGACCCGAAAGACCCAGGTTTGATCCTCTGTCACTGCATACCTTGCGGTGTCTCTGGGTAGCACATCTCATCCCCAAATTGCCCCCCGGGCGCCTTCAATAGCTGCCCACTGCACCACCTGGTGGTGGATGGGTTAAATGCAGAGACTAATTTCGTCTTGTATGGAAACATACAGTGATGACATTGTGTGACATTATTTTTATTTTTGAAAAAAGCCTGGAAACAGTATACTGTACAGTATCTGAGACTGTGAGCTGTTTGTGATGGGTTTCAGGACTGTGTTCAGTTTGTGGCGGTCTTTGGTTGATGCCACAGCTCAGACCGCAACTTTCCGACTCACTGCTGCAGAACAATACCACAGACTGTTTGATCATGCCTCCAAAAGACCCCAAAATGCAAAGGACATTCAAGCTAAAACAGTGAGTCAACACATTACCACAAAAATCAAACATATTAAACACACCTTCTGAGACCTGAAATAAAGGACTGAATCATTTCAGGGTCTGGACCGATTGCAGAGGGTGCAGGGTGAGGTGGTTGATGCACTGCGAGAACTGCATGGGACCAAGAAGAGCTATCATCATCTCTGTCACATTGTGAGCATGGTCAGGGAGAAAGCAGCTGATGCAGATAGGTCAGTGTTTGAGAATTATGTTGCTGTCATAGTTTTACTTATCCACAAATGTTGACATATATAGACATTCTTTTTATGTGGGTCAAAATATGGAAAAAAAAGTTTATATTGTAAAACTAAGTCTTGTGAAGTTTGCAATTTAATTTTTATTATTATTCTTGTTATATACAGTATAATGCATATGACAGGTTGATGAATGTGAAAGCTACAGAGTTGTATGCCATCTGTTAATCACGGTCTATATCTCGTGTTACGGCAGTTGTTATGTTTGCATGTATGACATTCGATTCCGGCTGCACAAGTTGTTTGGCTGTGCTGCTAGCCGTTCAGATAATACTGGCATTCAGAGCTTTGTAGCGCTACAGTGTGTGTATTCAACCGCCTACTCAGGCCAAAGCAACGTCTGTGAATATTGTCATTCTTACTTATAATTTGTCACGATCTGAGTATTTCAATTACTTTTTGATTGTCTTTGTGTTTAAGATCAGGTTTAGTTTCTATTTTAGTCATTACATTTTGTTTTCTGTATCTTGTTACTTTTTTGTTGTTATCTACCTGGATGATTGAGCTTACAAACCTTTGTTCATGTGTAGAGTCTGCATTTTTGCTTCTGCACTCATTCAACCTGACAAAATGAACTGCTCAGAAGAAGAACTCGGCAGACTCATTAATATCTTTGAGGGTTTTTTTTACCAGATAAGCAGGCAGGACAGCACAAAGCCAATAGGAGAACAATATCAGGACACTTGACACCCGCTGGAGTGGGGTACAGAGAGCTTCAGTACAAAGCTACCAGCCATCACAACCCGGAACTTGAGATCCTTCCTTCACCTCTAATGGTTGATGAGGAGGAGAGATTATTGCCTTTCTATGACACCTGTCTGGCTACAAGAACTCGGTCCTCCAGTAGATTCCCTCCAGATTTCTCCTCATCTTCTGTTCCTTGCCATTCTCCAGTGCTTTGCCAGTCTCATGTGTTACACCAATCTCTAGCACTGTGCAGCTCCCTAGCACTCTACATGTATAATCTTCCTGAACTGAGTCACTCACCAGAGTTGAGCCACTCTGAGTGAGTTGGCTATTCGAGTCTTTCATGCCTCCAGAGAGCTCCTGGTCCCAGGTGTTGTTCTCAATGCCTGCAGCTAAAAGAGCAGAGAAGGAATCCCGAGGCCACAGAACCGGAATCCTTCCATCCCAAAGTTGCACCAAGAAATTCTGTCCATAAAAGTTATGAACAGAATCTGTGACAACGAGCAGCCCTGGAGGAGTCCAACTCCCACCATGAAGGGGTCCGACTTACTACCCGCAATGCAAACCAAACGTGCACTGTTTGCATAGGGATTGAACAGCCCGTAGTAATGGGCCCCCAATCCCATGTTCACAGAGCATCCCCCACAGTTTACCTCGAGGAACATGGTCGAAAGCTTTCTCCAAGTCCACAAAGCAGGTTGATTGGATGGGAAAACTCCCATGACCCCTCAAGGACACTAGTGAGGGTAAAGAGCTGATCCAGTGTTCCATGGCCAGGACAGAAACCATATTGTTCCTCCTGGATCTGAGGTTAGACCAACTATCGGGCTCCCATCTCCAGTACCCCTGTATAGACCTTACCAGGGAGGCTAAGGAGAGTTATGCCCCTATAATTGGAGCATACCCATCCGGAACCCCCTTTTTGAAGAGGTGAACCCACCCCACACCCCGCCCCAGTCTGCCAATCCAGTGACTCTACCCCTGTGTCCACACAATTTTGCAAATGTCTGTCAATCAAGCCAGTCCCACAACATCCAGAGCCTTGAGGAAATCAGGGTGAATCTCATCCACCCCAGAAGCCCTGCCACTGAAGAGCTTTTCAACTACCTTGGTGACCTCAGGCACGGTTATAGACAGACCAACCCAGAAGTCCCCTGATTCAGCTTCCTCCATGGAAGACGTGCCAGTGAGATTGAGAAGGTCCGAGAAGTATTCCTTCTACCTCCTGACAATATCACTGGTTGAGAGACAATTTAGAGTCACCAATCGGCCCAGCATGCTTGTTTGTTTATCTGTGAGAGGAAATCAGAGTAACCGGAGAAAATTCACGCATGCATGGAGAGAACATACAAATTCCACCCAGAAAGGCCGCTAGCCGACATTTGATCTGACGACCATTTCACTGAGAGGCAACAGCTCTATCAAATTAGTCACCTCACTGCCCATTTATATGTGTGTGTGTCACGTGTGTGTGTGTGTGTGTGTGTGTGTGTGTGTTGGTGCAAGCGTATTGGCCCGCCTATGCGCCAGACTACGTACCGACATTATCGGGACATTTGGTATTAGCCAGCCTTTGCCAATGTCTGGATAAAACACAGATTGTATCCAAATATATTAATATGTAAACATTGTTTTTTCTCATCAATATCAGCGTAACTTGTGGCTAATAGGCTGCCTGGATGAGTTGGAGTGTGCTTTAACACTTAAAATTGTTTTAATAAAAAGTTATTTACATTTATAAAATTGGCTGGCTACGCACCTCCCAGGGTATTTGTGTGTGGTGTGTATGTTTTTGTGTATCGGTTGCATTTATTGAAGCCGTGTGTGTGGCTCACTGACACACATGGCGCCAAACTGCAACGCCCCTCCTCTCGTGATGTGGAGACCGCGCGAAACTCCAACGCCGCCCCTCCTCTCGTGATGTGGAGACCCTGTAGTGGGCGGGGGCTCAGGGCGGGGCCTCAGGTGACCGAGTTTTTAAAAGTTAAAGCCCCTTGAGCTTACACGTGCAGAGTTATGGCGTCGTGTGTTGAGTGCATGTAGGTGAGCGGAGATTATTTTTGGAGAGCGATTTAAATAAAATTTTGCAGCGGTAGGTGGACAGAGTGTCAGAGTGTATTGACTTCATTCAGGTAAGAATTAAAAAAAATTTTTTGTTGCTTTTGATGACATCATCTCAAGGAAATGTTAACCTAATCCAGTAGTAACGTGACTTTAACCGCAGCGTCACAAACTGTGAAGACTGTAGAAAACTTTATCAACATTTAGATAAATTAGGAAGTATCTGTGCATGAGTTTTGAGTGCGTGAAGAAAGACGCAGCTCAAACTAGCTGCGGCTAGCGTTAGCATGTAACGTAACTTCACTTCAGAAGCGTGACAACCTTTCAACGCTGTTGAAAACTTTTATAGACATTTATATAAATCAGCGATACTATATATGCATCACTTGTGGATGTTTTTAGTGGTTATTTAGAGTCTTAACGCGACGAAGACAAAATTAAACGCACGTCGCGTTAGCGTCACTACCGTGAACGTGTCACGTCACAATAACAGCGTGACTAACGCTGTAATTTAACATGCGTTAATAGGGTAGAGGGGTTTTAATGTTTCCAACGTCATTTTTGTGGTAAATCTGCTCTTTTTTTTTTTTTTTTTACCTCTGAGCAGTGAGCAGACGGACGAACTGCGTCGTTACGTCATCACGTCATCACGTTGCAGCCTCGTTACGTCATCACGTTGACTGCAGTTTTATGTAGGTATAAGAATACTGTTGTTGGAATACTGAATACTGAATAATACAGAATACTGTATAAGTGTATTGTATAAACTTGAGAATTGTTTTTTAACTTTTTCATATTTTTACATGTACAGGTTTTCAGCTAGTCCAAGAGGTCATTTGGTATTTGGTGAGTCAAACATCCCGCCTTCCTGAAAACAGACAGATGGATTCTTTACTGACTGAGGTCCACGCTTTATCCATCCATCCATGCATTCATCCATCCATCAAACATCCATCCATCAAACATCCATCCATCCATCATCCATCAAACATCCTACCTTCCTAAACCCAGACATATGGATTCTTTACTGACTGAGGTCCAAGCTTTATCCATCCATCCATCTATCAAACATCCATCCATCCATCAAACATCCATCCATCCATCCATCAAACATCCATCCATCCATCAAACATATATCCATCCATCAAACATCCATCCATCCATCAAACATCCTGCCTTACTGAACCCAGACAGATGGATTATTTACTGACTGAGGTCCACGCTTTATCCATCCATACATCCATCCATCCATCAAACATCCACACATCCATCCATCCATCCATCCATCAAACATCATCCATCCATCATCAAACATCCTGCCTTCCTGAACCCAGACATATGGATTCTTTACTGACTGAGGTCCACGCTTTATCCATCCATCCATGCATTCATCCATCCATCAAACATCCATCCATCAAACATCCATCCATCCATCATCCATCAAACATCCTACCTTCCTAAACCCAGACATATGGATTCTTTACTGACTGAGGTCCAAGCTTTATCCATCCATCCATCTATCAAACATCCATCCATCCATCAAACATCCATCCATCCATCCATCAAACATCCATCCATCCATCAAACATATATCCATCCATCAAACATCCATCCATCCATCAAACATCCTGCCTTACTGAACCCAGACAGATGGATTATTTACTGACTGAGGTCCACGCTTTATCCATCCATACATCCATCCATCCATCAAACATCCACACATCCATCCATCCATCCATCCATCAAACATCATCCATCCATCATCAAACATCCTGCCTTCCTGAACCCAGACATATGGATTCTTTACTGACTGAGGTCCACACTTTATCCATCCATCCATCAAACATCCATCCATCCATCCATCCATCCATCAAACATCCATCCATCATTCATCCATCAAACATCCATCCATCTATCTATCCATCCATCTATCAAACATCCGGCCTTCTTGAAACCAGACAGATGGATTCTTTACTGACTGAGGTCCACGCTTTATCCATCCATACATACATCCATCTATCAAACATCCATCCATCCATCCATCAAACATCCATCCATCCATCCATCAAACATCCATCCATCATCCATCCATCAAACATCCTGGCTTCCTGAACCTAGACAGATGGATTCTTTACTGACTGAGGTCCACGCTTTATCCATCCATCCATCCATCAAACATCCATCCATCCATCCATCAAACATCCATCTATCCATCCATCAAACATCCTGCCTTACTGAACCCAGACAGATGGATTCTTTACTGACTGATGTCCACGCTTTATCCATCCATCCATCAAACATCCACACATCATCCATCAAACATCCATCCAAACATCCACACATCATCCATCAAACATCCATCCATCAAACATCCATCCATCATCCATCCATCAAACATCCATCCATCTATCCATCCATCTATCAAACATCCTGTCTTCCTGAACCCAGACAGATGGATTCTTTACTGACTGAGGTTCATGCTTTATCCATCCATACATACATCCATCCATCCATCTATCAAACATCCATCCATCCATCAAACATCCAGCCTTGCTGAACCCAGACGGATAGATTCTTTACTGACTGAGGTCCACGCTTTATCCATCCATCCATGCATCCATCCATCCATCCATCCATCCATCCATGCATCCATCTATCAAACATCATCCATCCATCCATCAAACATCCTGCCTTCTTGAAAACAGACATATGGATTCTTTACTGACTGAGGTCCACGCTTTATCCATCCATCCATGCATCCATCCATCCATAAAACATCCATACATCCATCCATCCATCAAACATCCTGCCTTCCTGAACCAGACAGATGGATTCTTTACTGACTGAGGTCCACGCTTTATCCATACATCCACCCATCCATCCATCAAACATCCATCTATCCATCATCAAACATCCATCCATCAAACATCCTGCCTTGCTGAACCCAGACAGATGGATTCTTTACTGACTGAGGTCCACGCTTTATCCAACCATCCATGCATCCATCCATCTATCAAACATCTATCCATCAAACATCCATCATCCATCAAACATCCTGCCTTCCTTAACCCAGACATATGGATTCTTTACTGACTGAGGTCCACGCTTTATCCATCCATCTATCAAACATCCATCCATCCATCCATCAAACATCCATCCATCCATCCATCAAACATCCATCCATCATCCATCCATCAAACATCCTGGCTTCCTGAACCTAGACAGATGGATTCTTTACTGACTGAGGTCCACGCTTTATCCATCCATCCATCCATCAAACATCCATCCATCCATCCATCAAACATCCATCTATCCATCCATCAAACATCCTGCCTTACTGAACCCAGACAGATGGATTCTTTACTGACTGATGTCCACGCTTTATCCATCCATCCATCAAACATCCACACATCATCCATCAAACATCCATCCAAACATCCACACATCATCCATCAAACATCCATCCATCAAACATCCATCCATCATCCATCCATCAAACATCCATCCATCTATCCATCCATCTATCAAACATCCTGTCTTCCTGAACCCAGACAGATGGATTCTTTACTGACTGAGGTTCATGCTTTATCCATCCATACATACATCCATCCATCCATCTATCAAACATCCATCCATCCATCAAACATCCAGCCTTGCTGAACCCAGACGGATAGATTCTTTACTGACTGAGGTCCACGCTTTATCCATCCATCCATGCATCCATCCATCCATCCATCCATCCATCCATCCATGCATCCATCTATCAAACATCATCCATCCATCCATCAAACATCCTGCCTTCTTGAAAACAGACATATGGATTCTTTACTGACTGAGGTCCACGCTTTATCCATCCATCCATGCATCCATCCATCCATAAAACATCCATACATCCATCCATCCATCAAACATCCTGCCTTCCTGAACCAGACAGATGGATTCTTTACTGACTGAGGTCCACGCTTTATCCATACATCCACCCATCCATCCATCAAACATCCATCTATCCATCATCAAACATCCATCCATCAAACATCCTGCCTTGCTGAACCCAGACAGATGGATTCTTTACTGACTGAGGTCCACGCTTTATCCAACCATCCATGCATCCATCCATCTATCAAACATCTATCCATCAAACATCCATCATCCATCAAACATCCTGCCTTCCTTAACCCAGACATATGGATTCTTTACTGACTGAGGTCCACGCTTTATCCATCCATCTATCAAACATCCATCCATCCATCAAACATCCATCTATCAAACATCCATACATCCATCATCCATCCATCAAACATCCATACATCTATCCATCAAACATCCTACCTTCCTGAACCCAGACAGATGGATTTACTGACTGAGGTCCACACTTTATCCATCCATCCATCCATCCATCAAACATCCATCCATCCATACATCCATGCATCAAACATCCATCCATCCATCTATCCATCAAACATCTCAAACATCCATCAAACATCCATCCATCCATCCATCAAACATCTATCCATCCATCAAACATCCATCCATCCATCAAACATCCTGCCTTGCTGAACCCAGACAGATGGATTCTTTACTGACTGAGGTCCATGCTTTATCCATCCATTCATCCATCCATCCATCCATCAAACATCCACACATCCATCCATCCATCCATGCATCCATCCATCAAACATCATCCATCCATCATCAAACATCCTGCCTTCCTGAACCCAGACATATGGATTCTTTATTGACTGAGGTCCACACTTTATCCATCCATCCATCAAACATCCATCCATCCATCCATCAAACATCTATCCATCCATCAAACATCCATCCATCCATCAAACATCCTGCCTTGCTGAACCCAGACAGATGGATTCTTTACTGACTGAGGTCCATGCTTTATCCATCCATTCATCCATCCATCCATCCATCAAACATCCACACATCCATCCATCCATCCATGCATCCATCCATCAAACATCATCCATCCATCATCAAACATCCTGCCTTCCTGAACCCAGACATATGGATTCTTTATTGACTGAGGTCCACACTTTATCCATCCATCCATCAAACATCCATCCATCCATCAAACATCCATCCATCATTCATCTATCAAACATCCATCCATCTATCTATCCATCCATCTATCAAACATCCGGCCTTCTTGAAACCAGACAGATGGATTCTTTACTGACTGAGGTCCACGCTTTATCCATCCATACATACATCCATCTATCAAACATCCATCCATACATCCATCCATCCATCAAACATCCAGCCTTGCTGAACGCAGACAGATGGAGTCTTTACTGACTGATGTCCACCTTTTATCCATCCATGCATGCATCCATCCATCCATCCATCAAACATCCATCCATCCATCCATGTATCCATCCATCAAATATCATCCATCTATCCATCAAACATCTTGCTTTCTTAAAAACATGATAAACTGAAATTGTGTGTGTGTTTGTGTGTGTGACTGTTTTGTGGTTTCTAAGGACAGTGTTTTGTCAGGACAGTAATGAACTGTAATCTGCTTGTCTGTTTATAGCATATGACAATGTCCATAAAAACCACAAAACAGTCACACACACAAACGCACACAATTTCAGTTGAACATGTTATATTTACATGTATATGTCTATCTGTACAGTATATGTATATGCATATACAGTATACATGTATATGCATATATGTATATACACTGTATATGAATATGCATATATGATATGCTTATATACATGTATATATGTATATTTGTGTGTATGTATATGACATAGATATCAATTTTATAAATAATGCAGGGATTGTTATGTATGACTTCAATATTATTAGTCACAGTTTTTAAATTTATAGTTTTCTTTCATTCAGCTAATTTTAATTTCATCTTAGTCCACCCATCATGAGAGGAGTTTTGTAAATACTATGTCCATCCATCTTTCCTTTATGTGAGATGGATACTTTGGCCAAAAACAATCATGTAATGTTTATTGGTTTACATGTGACAGCAGCTATCATCAAAATGTAGAATTTCCTCTAAATATAAGTATAAATGATCTGTTCCAGATGACGTGAACACGTCCAGAGTCAGGAGATCGCAGGTAGCCAGAAGAGCGATCAACTTCCATTAAACACGAGTACCAAGGTACATTTTAGTTCTTGTGTTCCTAAACAGATATACTTGCTACGTGTGGATTCATCAACCTTATTGTTCAATTGTGTGTGTATGGGAGTGTATTGTGGTTTTTTTATGGACAGTTGTTTGTTAGGACAGTCATACGCTAGCCTGGTTAAAACCAAACCCTGTCCTTCACTTTGCTTCGTACTAGGGTCTGGCATTCCTCCCATTGAAAACGATTTCTCCGGTCTATTTTTGACCGGACCAATCAGAGAACAGAAGGCGTAGTTTTGTTAGCTTAGCCTGGCAAGGTCCAGGCTATTCAGATAAAAAGCTCAGAAACCACTTGGTGGATATTTTTTCTGCTACCAGTGTGTAATTATATGGCTCTAATTTACTGACTGTTGGCCTTGATGAAACATTTGAGATAAAATTCGATTTTTTATCATTTATTTTCGTAGCGCACCCTGAGGCTGTTTGGAAAATGTGAAACCGAAACTATTTAAATCCAGCAGATTTGACCATTTCGTGAATTGATTTAGGAACTGTTAAGCTCAGAAACACTTCTGATAAAACGTCAGCTAAGAAATATAGTTTTTCTCAGGAAAGAAATAATAGTTTTTTACCTTGTTTTCTGGAAAATTCCTTCGTGGTGGCAGCCATTTTAACTGACGACGTCAGTCGACGTCGTTCAAAACTCCGCCTTCTGTTCTCTGATTGGTCTGTTAATCTGCCAA
>JBBPBX010009226.1:2507-12924 GCA_038048925.1 Garcialebias charrua
AAAAGTCAAAGTCAACTTTATTGTCAGATCTGCAATATGTACTGTACAGGACATACACAGGACCGAAATTGCGTTTCTCTCAGTCCCTCGGTGCAACAGTAAACATCTAAACATTGAAACACTGAAACATATAATAATAGACATAAGCATAAAATAGTAAAACTAACACTGTCCTGAGTTTTTTTTTTTGCATAGCGGTGCAAGAGCATGAAAATCCACACCAACTCTAAAACTAAAACATTAAACATTTAATGAACATAATACTGTCCTGAGTTTTTGCATACTAGCACAAAAAAAGAGTATAAAAAGTATAACTAAAATAAACTAAAGGTTTCTAGCATTGACATTTGCAAAGTGGCAAAGCAGCGTATGAGTCAATGTACACAGTATATGTATGAGGTAGTAGTTGATGTTGTTATAGAGGCAAAAAGTGGCATATGCAGTAAGGCACATTGGGCATCCCTAAATAAGACCGTTCAGAGCACACTGTATATGTACCAGCAGTGGTGTAGATATTAGAGTAGTGTAAATAAATGTAAACAGTAGTAATTACATGTAAGCAGTAGTAATAAAAGTAAACAGTATTAATAAATGTAAACAGAGAATGTAAACAGTATTATGATTATAGGCAGTGATGTAATACAGACATTAGTGCAAGTATGAGAAGTAGTGCAAACTGTATGAGCACATGACCGAGAGTTTAGTGAAAAACTTTGTGTTGAGTGATAATGTGTGAGAAAGTTTTAGTGTTAAGGCAGTTCAAATGGGAGGGGGGGCAGAGCAGGCAGAGTGTTTAGCATTCTGACTGCCTGATGAACAGAGCTGTCTCTCAGTCTGCTGGTTCGAGCCTGGAGACTCCTCAGTCTCCTCCCTGATGGCAGCAGTCTGAAGCAGCTGTGTAGTGGGTGTGTGGGATCACCTGCCATGCAGTGGGCTTTCCGAGTGAGGCGTTTGCTGTGTAAGTCCTGCAGTGAGGGCAAGGAGGTGCCCACGATCTTCTCAGCTGCTCTCACAATGCGCTGGAGGCTCTTGCGGCAGGATGCAGTACATGCACCAAACCACACAGTGATGCAGCTGGTCAGGACACTTTCTATGGCACCTCTGTAGAAGGTGCTCATGATGGGGGTTGAAGCTCCAGCCCTTTTCAGCTTGCGGAGAAAGTAGAGACGCTGGTGAGCCTTCTTTGCCAGTGCTGCAGTGTTCCTGCTCCAGGACAGGTCCTTTGAGACGTGCACTCCCAGGAACTTGGTGCTGTCTACTCTCTCCACTGCGGTGCTGTTGATGGTCAGAGGGGCATGTTGGGCATCCTTCTTCCTGAAGTCCACAACAATCTCCTTTGTCTTCTCCACGTTGAGAGTGAGATTGTTGTGTCCGCACCACAAGGCCAGGCGGCTCACCTCGTTCCTGTAGTCCGTCTCATCGTTGTTGCTGATGAGACCCACCACTGTTGTGTCGTCCGCAAACTTGATGAAGTGGTTGGAGCTGTACGATGGTGTGCAGTCGTGTGTTAGCAGGGTGAATAGAAGGGGGCTCAGCACACATCCTTGTGGGGCCCCTGTGTTCAATGTGATGGTGCTAGATGTGTTACTCCCGACCCGCACTGTCTGTGGTCTCCCGGTCAGGAAGTCTAGCAGCCAGTTACACATTGAGGTGTTCAGCCCCAGACTGTCCAGTTTAAGGATGAGCTGTTGGGGGATGATGGTGTTAAATGCCGAGCTGAAGTCGATGAACAACATTCTAACATAGGAGTCCTTCGTGTCCAGATGTGTGAGAGCTGTGTGAAGGGCAGAGGAGATGGCATCGTCGGTTGAGCGATTAGGTCGGTATGCAAATTGGAAGGGATCCAGGGAGTCAGGGAGGACAGATGTGATGCTTTTCATGACTAGCCGTTCAAAGCACTTCATCAGGATGGGGGTGAGTGCTACTGGGCGATAGTCATTGAGGCATGCGGGCGTTGCCTTCTTTGGGACAGGGATGATGGTGGTGGCTTTGAAACAGGTGGGGACGATGGCCTGGCTCAGTGAGATGTTAAAGATGTCCGTGAAGACCGCTGCGAGTTCCCCTGCACAGTCCTTCAGCACGCGACCAGGTATGTTGTCAGGACCAGAGGCCTTCCGGGCGTTAATCTTGATGAATGATCGCCTTACGCTGTCTGAGGACAGCGTCAGCACCTGGCCATCAGGAGAGGGGGGGAGTTTATGTGCTGGTGTGCCGTTACTTGCCTCGAACCGAGCAAAGAACTCATTCAGTTCATTCAGCGCAGAGGCTGAGCTGTCACAGGTCTGGGGGGGTGGTTTGTAGTTTGTGATGGTCTGTATTCCCTGCCACAGACTGCGTGTATCCCTGCTGTCCTTGAAACGGTGAGCTATTTTCCCAGAATACTGCTTCTTTGCCTTTCTGATGCCCCGGTCCAGGTTGTTTCTGGCTGCCCTCAGGCCCACCTGATCTCCCGCTTTGAAGGCAGCATTCCTGGCTTTCATGAGTCTGTGAACCTCAGCTGTCAGCCATGGCTTCTGATTAGCCCGAACAGTGATGGTTTTAAGGTCCTTTTAAAACTTTTGACACAAGCCATGAAGTGAGACCATACTCACTGCAAAATTCTCCTCAAATCTTTATTTCTCTCAAACATTGAAATAAGTCATGAAATATGACAATCAACAGAGTTCTCCAAAACTTTATAATCTCTCAAACCATCCTAAAAAGGTGATCCTGCGTGATCAGGGCGTTACTGTAGAGGCAACAGGACGGTCGGTATGTGTTTTTTTGCCCCTAATTCGAATTAGGCCTCGGGGTCGTTTTCCATACCACTCACATAATTGATAATGATCAGTTTATATATGATAAAAAAGGATGGGATGATGGAGATGTTCAATATTTATCATCTAAAACTAATTACTCTGACCCAATAATTATAACCCAGCTCACTTATATCAAATATTCTCTGTTCCCTTTAAACACTTATATTTGATAGTACAAACATGTTGTTTGCTTTTCTCCTTGATACAGAAAAGACAGTCTTCTAGCCTTGACAATGTTTGGATTAGATGTTCTTGTTTGATCAGAACCATGACTTGTTTGTTTTATCTGTAAGACGTCAGAGCTTGTCAAACTCCACCTGCTTCTTGTTTAAATAGCTTGTCATGTCCAGTACAATTCGGAATTGTGCTGGACAATGTATTTGAGACCAAACTAAGTTTCAAAGGACATTAAAAAGCCTTCCCCTTTGCAAAGTTGTTTGTCTGATTTAACACTGTTCTCTTGTTTATCTTGTGTGGTTTTTATTAAGGTAACAGGGGTTTAAAACCCCCATCACTTGATATCCATATTGCCAATTTTGCAGTACCAGAAATGAAATTCAAGAGAGTGTGAACTTGTTTTTCCTTTGCACTGTACCGTGGACCATAGATAAAAATTTGGTTAGAGAACTGTACACCCAAACCACCAAACAGATGATCCAAAAGAACAAGTAGCGAATTCAGTCTTAAGCATTCAATAAAAATATGATACAATGTTTCGTCTTGGGAACAATAAGGACATGAAACACTAATGTCAGGATTAAGGTGTGCCAGATACCTGTTTGTAGCTATGGCCCCATGCACAATCCTCCACTGGAGGTCGCCCATCCGTTTCTCAATGGGGGACTTGTACAGGGACCGCCAACAGCCTCTCGGGGTAGAGCCGGTGTCAAAAAACCCAGTCCACTTCGACACCGCCACTTCTGCCAACGAGCGTAAGTTCAGGACCTTCACACAAATAGTGTACAGGACTTTCTTTCCCAAGCCTTGAAAACATCCTAGTGGTGAGTCTTGGAGGGACAGCAACTTTTCTGTCTCATCCTGCCACTGATCCACTGCAGGAGAGACAATTAGGGAAGGAAACTCATACTCACACTCATCATCCCATTGGTCAGACAGAGAACTATTAACAGCAAACGCCTTGATAGAGTCTGGCAGAGAAGCACATGTTTCTTCTTTCAGTCTTTGCACAAGTCTTTGAGATCGCACCTCTAGTTGCTCCGTGAGACAGGACACAGACAGCTTCATGAGATGACCCAACTTCACACAGCCCGCTTCTCTCATCTTAGATCTCAGCGTAACAGATGAGAGCAGCTGTGTCGAGAAGAAACTGTTTTCAAACAGAGTTTCTTCAAAAACCCACAGCCCAGGTTTTACATAATTTTGTCTCTCAAAGGTGAGGATCTGCCAGGCATTTAAAACTGATTGGTAAAAACGTTTGAGACCTGTTAAGTCCAAAGATCCTTGGTGCAGCAGGAAAAGATGTTTATCATAGCCAAGACGGCCTGCTTTCCTTAGCAGAAGACGTGCAGTATCTAGCCACGGTAGTCCAACACCATATAGTAGTTTCTGCAATGTTTGAAGCCGGAAAGCTGTGATCCGTGAGGTTATGTCTATGAGTCCTTGACCTCCCTCCTGTACTGGCAGGTACAAGGCTGCAGCTTTCACCCAATGTCGTCCAGACCAGAAGAAGTCCACTAGAGTCCTTTGGATATCTCTTATAAGACAAGATGGTGGTGTGAGTACAGTCAGTTTATGCCAGAGGGCCGAAGCAACCAAGTTATTTGCAACCAGAACCCTCCCCCTGTAAGACAGCTGAGGCAGCAGCCATTTCCATCTAGATAATCTGGCACACACTCTCTCCGTGACACCTTCCCAATTTTTCTCCACAAAGGTATCTGTCCCCAAAAAAACACCCAAGAATTTTAAACCTTGGTCAGCCCATCTGATATTGCCCGGTAAAATTGGCAAATTGTTATTTGTCCAGGGGACAACTTTTAATGCAGAACTTTTTTCCCAGTTCACTTTAGCGGATGACGCTTTTTCATAAAGGTCCAAACAGTGTATCAGACCTATAACATCATTCTGGTTCTTAATGAAAATGTTTACATCATCAGCATAAGCTGAAACTACTAAACCTGTATGAGAAGACAAACCTGGAAAAATAATACCAGTAAGAGTGGAATGGACCTTGTGCAAAAGTGGTTCAACAGCAATCGAATACAACTGTCCAGAAATAGGGCACCCTTGTCGAATGCCTCTCTGCGCCATGACAGGACAACTTATGCCGGGTACCGACCAAACGCGTCAAAACGCTCCTGCCGTCCCCTTTTGGCCACTTGTCACTTTCACACTGGCCACTGAAGCCACTGAAGACGCGTCTGATGATACGCACTGGGAGGAGGCAGAGGAGGGGGTCTGGCTCCTTTTCCTGTCGGGTTGTTCGTTTCATGTACACCGGGCAGATGAAATCAGCTGTACGTGAGCCTCGTTACTACTTGAGTGGGTTTTCTACGAGCCGAACTGCAGCTCCAAAAGTCTTTGTTGAGATTAAAACTTTTTTTATGTTTGGGGTGATCGTAGGCTCGAGCGGACAGCAGCAACTGTAAAAATGCCAAGTTTCTTACCGGAGGCTGGTTTCTTCATGGAGGTTCGATGGTGTAAGTTTAAAAAGTCCAAAAAAAGTCCTGTTGTCGTTGCGTCATCACATAGCAGAGTCTCTCCCGATTGGTTGCTGCGACGCGTCGAGCAACGTCGAGCAACCAAAGGTCAACTAGGCGAACTTTGGCGGCTTGACGCTGCTCGACGCTTCAGCTGCGTCGCGTGCGCGGAAATGAAATGCCGCGCGCTGCCACGCCGCTTCAAACACTCAAAACGCGCCGCTTCACAATTCGACGCGCCTCGACGTGTCTCCACATAGACTTTCAATGTAAACCGGCCGCTTCCGCTGGCCGAAACGCGTTTGGTGGGTACCCGGCTTTAGGCCTCCCCCTACTTTAACAAGAGAAAACACTTCATTATATAAGAAAGTTAATTCTCAATAGTCCAGGTATCAAATCCGCTCATTCTCAATCAGTTCATCTGGACAGTTTCTTTTTAGTAGAAACGTTTCACCCTCACTCCAGAGGGCTTCGTCAGTCAGAGTAGTCCAAAGCAAACTGAAGCTACCCCACCAAGTAAACAACTTAAGTGGACCAACCAGTTTGCTGTAGCCAAGATGGTTTCTGGGGGCTTGTCCCTCGTCGACTCCTCCCAGGCAGGCAGACATGTCCAAAGTGGTTCAAGACTGACGAAGCCCTCTGGAGTGAGGGTGAAACGTTTCCACTAAAAAGAAACTGTCCAGATGAACTGATTGAGAATGAGCGGACTTCATTATATAATAAACCCAATAAAGAAATAAAACCTTCACCAAAGCCAAAAGCTCTTAGCACAGAAAAAAGAAAACAATGATCAATCCTATCAAAGGCCTTCTCCTGATCTAAAGAAATAATACCCACATCAATTTCATAAAGAAAAAGATAGTCCATGATAGATCTGTCAGGTACACAATATGATTGATCTCTGTGTATGATAACTTCAAGAACGTTCTTCAGCCTATTGGAGAGTACTTTAGAAAATAACTTATAGTCCGCACAGAGAAGGGAGACAGGTCTCCAGTTCCTTAACAAGGTCAAGTCCCCTTTTTTGGGGATTAGGGAAAGAACAGCTTGTCGGCAGGATGATGGCAATATACCTGCTAATGTGCACTCCTGAAGCACCTCCCACAAGTCTTCTCCCAACAGAGTCCAAAAATGTTTATAAAAGTCTATAGGTATACCATCCAGACCTGGAGCCTTGCCAGGAGCCATTTGTCCAACAGCAGTAGTAAGTTCTTCCATTGAAACTCCCACATCCAAAATTTCCCGATCTGCATCATCAAGCTGAGGAAGACCATCCAGCAGGGCATCCATACAGCTCCTGTTGCAGTTCTGCTTCTTAAATAGGTCAGTGTAGAATTCCACAGCAATGTCCTTCATGGCACTGGGATCAGTGGTCATAGTCCCATCTGGAAAAAGAAGTCAAAACAGACAGACAGACAGACAGACAGACAGACAGACAGACAGACAGACAGACAGACAGACAGACAGACAGACAGACAGACAGACAGACAGACAGACAGACAGACAGACAGACAGACAGACAGACAGACAGACAGACAGACAGACAGACAGACAGACAGACAGACAGACAGACAGACAGACAGACAGACAGACAGACAGACAGACAGACAGACAGACAGACAGACAGACAGACAGACAGACAGACAGACAGACAGACAGACAGACAGACAGACAGACAGACAGACACACAGACAGACAGACAGACAGACAGACAGACAGACAGACAGACAGACAGACAGACAGACAGACAGACAGACAGACAGACAGACAGACAGACAGACAGACAGACAGACAGACAGACAGACAGACAGACAGACAGACAGACAGACAGACAGACAGACAGACAGACAGACAGACAGACAGACAGACAGACAGACAGACAGACAGACAGACAGACAGACAGACAGACAGACAGACAGACAGACAGACAGACAGACAGACAGACAGACAGACAGACAGACAGACAGACAGACAGACAGACAGACAGACAGACAGACAGACAGACAGACAGACAGACAGACAGACAGACAGACAGACAGACAGACAGACAGACAGACAGACAGACAGACAGACAGACAGACAGACAGACAGACAGACAGACAGACAGACAGACAGACAGACAGACAGACAGACAGACAGACAGACAGACAGACAGACAGACAGACAGACAGACAGACAGACAGACAGACAGACAGACAGACAGACAGACAGACAGACAGACAGACAGACAGACAGACAGACAGACAGACAGACAGACAGACAGACAGACAGACAGACAGACAGACAGACAGACAGACAGACAGACAGACAGACAGACAGACAGACAGACAGACAGACAGACAGACAGACAGACAGACAGACAGACAGACAGACAGACAGACAGACAGACAGACAGACAGACAGACAGACAGACAGACAGACAGACAGACAGACAGACAGACAGACAGACAGACAGACAGACAGACAGACAGACAGACAGACAGACAGACAGACAGACAGACAGACAGACAGACAGACAGACAGACAGACAGACAGACAGACAGACAGACAGACACACAACAGACAGACAGACAGACAGACAGACAGACAGACAGACAGATAGACAGACCCAAAATGAAAGAAGCAGATAAAAGATAATGGATGGATTTTGTTGAACATAATATTAATCTTTTATGTCTACAAATCCTCTGCTTGGCAATTTGAAAAAAAAAAAGTTATTGGCTGGGATCTCCAGTAATAGTATTTGAAATGAGTACATCGTCAGACTTGGCCTACTTCTGATTCCCCAAGACGTGAGCAAGACTTTACACGAGTTAGATACTGGAAGCAGACAGACACTAATATCAGAGTTTTCATAACAACATGACAGCAGTCGCTGTATTTTGTGTTTGCAGTGGGAGGTGTTCGGAAGTTTAGCAACCGTTCCCTTACAAAGCACATGGCCGTTCGTTCCTGTGTATTCATGCATACAAGCAGCAGCACCTCTGAAAACCCAGCTCTTTGTTTGAATGGATGTGCGTGCATGGCATCTTGTTGAAAGAGTACCAGTTGTGACTGTGTGTTTGTTTGCACATGAATACAGTGCACAAAGGAAGAGGGAATGGGATCAGTGCTTTTGACTGGGAGGTATGCTGTGGTGGAGAAAGTACTAAAACACTGTACTTAATTAAGTAAAAGTACAAATAAACAGTCAACAATGTACTTGAGTTAAAGTAGAAGTACCATATTAATGTAAATAAGTACTTGCTTTTAAAAAATACTTAAAGTATTAAAGTAAAAGTACTTGCTGAATGTATTACCTAATGTAATGGTCTACAGTATACAGTAATTAAGTGTACCTACTGTCTGTATATTTTCTGTAACACATTAATAGTGTTGAGTCATTTTGATGAACAATGCTGCAGATAATACATGTTTTTATTGTTTGACACAGTTCACACTTGGACTTGTGATTCTGTGCAGCAGAATTTCAGGGATGACATCCAGAGTTAAGTGTCATTAATTAAAATAAGAAAGAGGAATGATTATATCTTTGAAAGTTTTTATTTAACACAAAACAAAACCAATGTGTCATTTTAACTGCAGTAAAAACATTTAAGTAAAAGTTGTCTGCCTGAAAAAAGGAGCATTAGACCTAACAAAGGAACATCTGAACATTTCAACGGCAGTTTGTCTTCAACTCTAGTTAAAATACTGTCTAGTCAAACTTGTAATGGGTCAATAATGAACAATATTTTAACTTCCTGACACCATTTTCAAAACGTAGACCCGAGTGTCGAGACATCTCTTGTCTCCTAACATCCATGAACTGACACATTTTAATATTGCAGCAAGAACTTCTTGTTCAAGTTCAGAAGAATTTGGTTTTCAAAAAAATTTTAGTCCAGTCTGGCTCTTTTGGGAGATCAATCAATCAATCAATCAATCAATCAATCAATCAATCAATCAATCAATCAATCAATCAATCAATCAATCAATCAAACAATCAAACAAACTTTATTTCAGACACAAAAAAGGTCCATAGAAATACACATAAAAAATCCATAAAAAACAAATAAAAATAAATAATAAAAGACAAATAATTCACTGAGTCACAAATAAATGATGGCGCCAATGATTCCACAATCTTGAACAAAATCTCACTGCACTAAAAGCAGGATTTACTAGATTTGCAATTATATTATTGCATGACACAGACAATCTACACATGCATTTATACATAAGATTCCTGAGCACAGCAGCACATGTGGGAACAGCATTATGTACAAACATATGGCTAGCACTGCTCCATCTGGGCACTTTGAGGAGCAGCCTCATGCCATCATTATATGCCACATAAAGTTTATGCAGGCTACTTTTTTTGTATCTTCGCCACAGATGAGCAGTGTATAGCGAGGTACAAAAAGCCTTAAAAAGAGCTATTTTCACAGAGGACGAACACATACCAAACTTTCTGATCAGAGCTTGTGCATATATCATACGATACTGCCTACAGATGTCACGATCATCAGAGAGGTCATCAGAATCTGTCCTGCTGTACTGAATAGTCTTTCAATATTTTTTCGATAATATTTCAATAATCTTTCAATAAGGCCATGGTTGTTGTGTATCTTCTGGCTGAATCTCTGTGGTGGAATCCATTTTGTGTGTGTTAGTGGTGCTGTGGGTGCTCCCAGCTCAATGACATTTATACTAGAATATACGTCACTGGTCCAGCTCTTCTTGAAGGCAGGTCTAATGTTACCTGTCCACTTTGCAGTGATTCAATGGACCAACTCTCTCAACATCAGTTACTTTCAAACTAACGACAAATCAAAAAACTGCAACGTGAATGTAACTTGTAACTCAACACATTATAGAAATGTAGTGTAGTAGAAAGTACAGATACTTTATGTAAAATGTAGTGCAGTAAAAGTACCCACATTTAATTCTACTTAAGTAAAGTACAGATACATGAAAAAT
>JBBPBX010009226.1:13013-51833 GCA_038048925.1 Garcialebias charrua
TATATATATATATATATATATATACAGTATATACTCTGTGGTGTGTTGGTGAGGTATATGGCCTCATCTCTCTCTCACCCAGTAGGAGGAGCCAGCGAGGTGCTCCCCAGGTTTTACCAGGTGAAGAAGAAGAAGTGTTCGTGTGTAAATTCATTCATTCTGTTTCTGGTTTTGACGCTCGAAGGATTAAAGGCAACTGCTTGCAGATCAGTTTGTTTCTCTTCTTCACACGCTACAGTGGTGACCCCGACGTGAAATATGTCAGAACCAAACGAGGATGTTGTTTCTTCGTCGGACCCCGCCGCCGCGACGTCTGCCCAGCTGTTGCAGCCGAACCCAGCCGACTTTGCTCCCGCAGCGAGTGTTAAGCTCCCGGAGTTCTGGCAGAGTGACCCGGTTTCGTGGTTCCAGCACATCGAGGCACTCTTTCGCCTCCGAGGCGTGAACGCAGATGAAACCAGGTACTTCTTGGTCGTGTCAGCTCTGGATATGCAGTCAACCCGCAAAGCCATGCCGCTGCTGCGCGACCCGCCACACGTGGGCAAATATGGCGCCCTCAAAGAGTTTCTGCTTCGAAGGTACACTTTGACTTCAACTGAGAGGGCTGATAAACTGCTTTCCCTGCCTGGTTTGGGTGACGGCACGGCTGTGAACATGATGGACAAAATGCTGTCGCTACTTGGTTCAGACGACGGGGGTTTCCTTTTCCCTCACATTTTCCTGCGCCAGCTTCCGTCGCAAGTGTCAACATAAAGTCAACCACAGCCCCACAGTCTGTGGTTTACGGAGCCCCCCAGGGGACATGGGGAAAAATATATATTTGCGTGCGCACACAAATGTTTTGCGTGCCCACGCAAAACTATTGCAAGGTAACGCAAAACCTTTTGCGTTCTGACGCAAAAGGTTTTGCGTACAGACACCATGGGCGTAGCCAGAATGTCATGAGCGGCGGTTCATTTAAAAGGAATGTGGACCTTGTGAAATAAACATGCCATGATAGCTCAACTAGTAAAGCATCGGCTTGCCGCTCCAAACCTCACGGGTTCGATTCCCACGTGGGACAACACTTTTTTTTATTTTTTAGATTATTTATTCATTCCAGATTAAAAAAACACAAGAAAACTATTTACAAAACAACAATAAAAACTTTCAATTATATAATCATTCCTCTTTCTTATTTTGCTTAATGGTTTTTAACTCATCCCTGAAATTCTGACACAGAATCACAAGTTCAAGTGTGAACTGTGTCACAGAATAAACACAATAAAAACATGTATTATCTGCAGCATTGTTGTTTAAAATGGCTCAACATTACGACAATGGAGCAGACAGTACACTCAATTTAATTGAATTTTGAAATCAGCCTTAAATATAAGGATGTCCAGTGTGTGCTGCAGTGGTAAAAGTAATTTTCCGTTGTATATTTCACGTTCAAGCTCCGTGGAATCAGCTGTGACTTCCTCGTTCGAGCCGACGCGGCAGCCTGCGCTCTGTCTGTCCCTCTGAACTTGTGATTCTGTGTCAGAATTTCAGGGATGAGTTAAAAACCATTAAGCAAAATAAGAAAGAGGAATGATTATATAATTGAAAGTTTTTATTGTTGTTTTGTAAATAGTTTTCTTGTGTTTTTTTAATCTGGAATGAATAAATAATCTAAAAAAAAAAAAAGTGTTGTCCCATGTGGGAATCGAACCCGTGAGGTTTGGAGCGGCAAGCCGATGCTTTACTAGTTGAGCTATCATGGCATGTGTATTTAAGGTCCACATTCCTTTTAAAGGAGACGCCACTCATGACATTCTGGCTACGCCCATGGTGTCTGTAACGCAAAACCTTTTGCGTGGGAACGCAAAAGGTTTTGCGTTCCCACGCAAAAGGTTTTGCGTTACCTCGCAATAGTTTTGCGTGCGCACGCAAAGAATTTTTTTTTCTCCCCATGTCCCCTGGGGGGCTCCGTAGTGGTTGACTTTATGAGCGGCTTGAAGACCTTTCTTTTCAACCAAGCATACTCTACCTCCTCATGATTCTACTTTTGATCTTAGTTGATACTGTTATTGATTTTACTTGTTTTATTAGTTTTATTGACATTTAATTCTGTTGCACTTTGCAGCACTTTGAGATTTTCATTAATGAAAAGTGCGTTATAAATTGAATTCATTATTATTATTATTATTAAGTGAGGGCTACTTTGGCCAATTCCCCTTGTTTATCTACCGGTGATTACCGGGGTTTGGCGGAGGAGGCGGACCGGGTCCTGCTGGCTACCAGACGGTTCACGGTGCAGAGTACATCGGTGGAGCCGGAGCAGACGGAGATGGAAGAGCCAGCGGTGGTTTCAGCTGTTGGCGCGCGAACTCGGCGGGGGAGCTCCCTTTGTTTCTACCACCGGAGGTTCGGCAACAAGGCTAAGCGCTACATTCCACCATGCACATGGGTGTCGGGAAACGAGGAAGCCGGCGCTCAGTAGCAGCTGTGGGCGCTGGCGAGCGAGGTGAGCTGCTCTTCGTCACAGACTCCCTGTCAGGACGTCGTTTTCTGGTTGACTCTGGTTCCCAGAAGAGTTTGGTCCACCCTGTTGGACCTGAATTAGCAAGCCGAGGCAGTGGCCCACTGCTAACTGCTGCTAACGGTTCTCCCATTGGAACTTTTGGCACTAGACGGGCAACAGTTTCTTTCCATGGTCGTGAGTTCGAGTGGGACTTTGTTGTTGCCTCAGTGACTGTTCCTATTATCGGGGCAGATTTTTTATGTGCTCATGGACTGTTAGTAGATGTTGCTAACCGCAGACTTATTGACGCTGTAACTTTTGCAACTTTCCCATGTGTGTCTGGGGGGGCTGGGCCGCTAACTCATGCTAATGTTTTAGTTTCAGGAGATGTTTTTCAAGGTTTGTTGGCAGAATTCCCCTCTTTAACTACACCTGCTTTTTCCTCTTCAGAAACTAAACACGGGGTCGAGCATTTCATCCCTACTACGGGACCGCCCGTTTTCGCACGTGCACGCCGCCTCGACGCTGTTAAACTGGCCATCGCTAAAGAGGAGTTTGGTACCATGGAGAGGTTGGGTATTGTTAGACGCTCTAACAGCCCGTGGGCCTCCCCCCTTCACATGGTACCAAAAGCAGACGGGTCGTGGCGCCCATGTGGCGATTTTCGCCGTTTAAATAACGTGACGACGCCTGATCGCTACCCCATTCCGCACATTCAGGACTTTTCTGTTCGGTTGTCGGGTGCTTCCATTTTTTCTAAGGTGGATCTGGTGCGCGGCTACCATCAAGTCCCAGTGCAGTCCAGCGATGTACCTAAAACTGCAGTAATCACCCCCTTTGGGCTTTTTGAGTTCCTCCGCATGCCGTTTGGACTAAAGGGGGCAGCACAGACTTTTCAAAGGCTGATGGACTCCGTGTTACGTGGCCTCGATTTTGTGTTTGTCTATCTGGACGACATTTTGGTGGCCAGCTCGTCAACCGAGGAGCACCTGTTGCACCTGAAAGAAATTTTTCAGCGCTTGGATGCACATGGCTTGATCATTAATCCGGTTAAGTGCCAGTTTGGTTTACCGGTGATCGATTTTTTAGGTCATCGAATTTCCGCGCAGGGTGCAGTTCCATTGCCTGCCAAGGTGCAGGCGGTGGCAGAGTTCCCACGTCCTCTGGTGGTTAAAAAGTTGCAGGAGTTTTTAGGCATGGTGAACTTTTACAACAGGTTCATTCCCAATGCAGCCCATCTCCTGCAGCCTCTCTACGAGGCCCTGCGCTCAAGAAAGCCGACTGACACAGTGGTTTGGACCCCGGACCGGATCACTGCTTTTGATGGTGCTAAGTCCGCGTTAGCTAGTGCGGCACTCCTAGCCCATCCAGATTCAGAGGCCCCGATTGCGCTGACAACTGATGCTTCAGATATAGCTGTGGGGGCCGTTGTAGAGCAACGCGTTGGCGACGCATGGCAGCCGTTGGCATTTTTCAGCCGTAAATTACGGGACTGCGAGCGCAAGTACAGCGTTTTTGACCGCGAGTTGTTGGCGCTGTTCTTAGCTACACGGCATTTTCGTTTTTTGCTGGAGGGTCGTTCGTTTACGGCTTATGTGGACCACAAACCACTCACGTTTGCAATGTCTAAAGTTTCGGAGCCCTGGTCAGCGCGTCAGCAACGGCACTTGGCGGCCATTTCAGAGTTTACAACGGACGTCCGCCATGTGGCTGGAAAATCCAACTCAGTGGCAGACTGTCTGTCACGGGTGCTCGTTTGTCCTGTGCTCCTCGGGGTAGATTTTTCTGCCATGGCCGCTGACCAACCGGGAGACGCTGATATAACTGCCCTTCGTGCCGGCGTTTCAGGGCTTAAGCTAGAGGAGGTCAAATTGGGAGAGGGCGGTCCTTTGATCCTGTGTGACGTTTCCACAGGCCGGACACGCCCAGTGGTTCCATCAGGTTGGCGCCGCCGCATTTTTGACTCTGTCCACTCTCTCTCGCACCCAGGTGTGCGCGCGTCTGTGAAACTAGTCAGCGCACGTTTTGTGTGGCCTGGTTTACGCAGAGAGGTGAGGAGTTGGGCAGCGGCTTGCGTGGCTTGTCAGCGTGCCAAGGTGCACCGGCACACTAAGGCACCACTGGAACCATTTCCCATTCCAGCCAAGCGTTTTGACCACGTGCATGTGGACTTAGTTGGTCCCCTGCCCCCATCACGGGGTTTCACACACCTGCTTACAGTGGTCGACCGCACAACCAGGTGGCCGGAGGTCGTTCCTCTTTCTTCCACAACTACCTCCGACGTGGCTGGTGCGTTCCTCTCCACTTGGGTTGCCCGTTTTGGTGTGCCCTCGGACATCACTTCAGACAGAGGTCCCCAGTTTATTTCAGGGCTCTGGTCCGAGATGGCGCGCTCCTTGGGGGTGCAGGTGCATCGCACTACCGCCTACCACCCTCAGGCTAACGGGTTGGTTGAACGTTTCCATCGGTCTCTTAAGGCGGCGTTACGTGCTGCGCTAACAGACGTTGGCTGGGTGGAGCGTTTGCCGTGGGTGCTGCTTGGGTTGCGATCAGCTCCTAAGGAGGACCTCAACGCTTCATCAGCCGAGTTGGTTTTTGGTCAGCCTGTACGAATCCCAGGGGAGTTTTTGTTAGACGCTGCCGCTCCACGGTTCCCCGAAGCGGTGGACCCCTATTCGCAGAGTGGTCTTTTGGTTCCGGGTCCTGTGCACCATTGTTTCCCGCAGGCGTTTGTGCCCACTGCACTCCAGTCTGCCCGTTTTGTTTTTGTGCGACGTGACGCCCACCGTTCGCCCCTCCAGCCTCCGTATGACGGGCCGTTTCGGGTGCTCGAAAGGGGCGCGAAAAGTTTTGTTTTAGACATGGGTGGGCGTAGAGAGCTGGTTACAGTGGACCGCCTGAAGCCAGCCTATGTGTTGGCTGATGATGAGGTGTTGCCGGCTCAGGTTCCTAGACGCGGCCGCCCTCCTGCTCGACCCCATCTTCCGTTTTCTCCCCCCAACTGTGTTCCTCCCCCTGTGGCACAAAATGTTGTTCCTGCACGGGTGCCAGCTGTTTCTCCGCCCCCGAGTCGACGCAGTCGGTTCGGCAGGTTGATTAGGCCCCCTGTGAGAGACTGATATGTTTTGTATTTGCCCTTCTGGGTGTTCGGGGGGGGGGGCTGTGTGGTGTGTTGGTGAGGTATATGGCCTCATCTCTCTCTCACCCAGTAGGAGGAGCCAGCGAGGTGCTCCCCAGGTTTTACCAGGTGAAGAAGAAGAAGTGTTCGTGTGTAAATTCATTCATTCTGTTTCTGGTTTTGACGCTCGAAGGATTAAAGGCAACTGCTTGCAGATCAGTTTGTTTCTCCTTCTTCACACGCTACAACATATATATAGATACATGTAAAATGTACTTAAGTACAGTAACAAAGTATTTGTACTTAGTTACATCCCACCACTGGGCAGCACGGTGGCACAACTGGTAGAGCTGCTGCCTCTCAGCGAGCAGGTCCCCGGTTCAAATCCCGGTCCGGGGGCCTTTCTGGGTGGAGTTTGCATGTTCTCTCCGTGCATGCGTGGGTTTTCTCCGGGTGCTCCGGTTTCCTCCCACAGTCCAAAAACATGCATGTTAGGCTGATTGGTAACTCTAAATTGACCCTGGATGTGAGTGAAACAGGTCCCTCTTGTAAATGAGTCCCCATGGCTCAACGAGGCAACCTGTATAAATAAAGGTTAAATGAATGAATGAACTGGTTAAATGTGGCATATTAATAAGAGGCAGTGGTGTCAAATAGGAAACAAAGGTCCAACAATGTTCAGACTGGTCCTCTGGACATTCAAAAAACAAAACAAAACAAATAAAACAAATAAAAAAAATGTAGAAACGTTTCGTCTTTCGTCTGAAAGACTTCCTCAGTCTGAGGTGCTGTATTCAGCTCAGTCTTATAAATAGCACCCTCTCACAGTGGATCAACCAGTTGGCTGATGACAGCCGAAACCAGCTGCTCACATGATCAAGGAGGACCATCAGCCTAACGATGGATCGTTAGCACCCTGATGGTTGTTTGCTATTCACAGAGGGCTGAGTGATACTAGCAATAACAGCATTGTAAGAGGGGGACAGTTGAACCCGGAGGCCTCCACCTCTGTTTAATGATGGACGGTTTCTTTTCACAAAGATGGCCTCCTTTACTCCTCTCTCAAACCATCGTTCCTCTCTATCAAGGATGTGAACATCTTCATCCCTTAAAGTCCATGGTGTTTTGTACAGTATGTGGTGTTCTGAGCTGCCAACTAAAGGGATGAGTACAGATGCCAGATATCTGGAAACATTGTAACATTGAAACATTGTACAATGTTTCCAAATATCTGGCGTCTGTACTCATCCCTTTAGTTGGCAGCTCAGAACACAACATACAGAACACCATGGACTTTGTGGATAAGGTGAAGGGTGTCATCATGGAGACTGATGAAACAATGGTCTCTTTTGATGTCACATCACTCTTTACGTGCATTCCTGTTGATGAGGCAGTAGAGGTGGTCTGTTTAAGGTTAAAATCAGACACCACTCTGAACAGCAGGACCACACTTTCCACAGAACAACTGTGTCAACTCTTGAAACTGTGCCTGCAGTCAACCTACTTCACATATGGGGAGCAATCTTATCCACAGTATTCCTATGCCCCATGATGCTTTGCGCGAAATGTGCACACGACTTCCGGTTGACCGGAAACCCCGTTTGTTTACATGCGAGTAATACAGTTGAAGACAGTCCAAACTTTGTTGTTTTAGTTCATTAAAAATGTGGGAACACCACTCGTTTTGTTAAAAGAGGAGGGACAAATAAAAAGAAATTACAGATGTTACCTGATCGCGCAGACATAATTTAAAAATAACGCGTTTGCTCCGGCCTCTCGGCTAAGGTTTATTAGCAGCTATCTCGGCTAAAGATACCAGTCGCGTCTGAGATCTATCGTTTTAAGACAGTAAATCTTCCAAAACTCTCATTAATAAACCCTCCCCGACTAAAAAGATGTTACCTGATCGCGCAGACATAATTTAAAAATACATAAATAGCGAACGCGTTTGCTCCGGCCTCTCGGCTAAGGTTTGTTAGCAGCTATCTCGGCTAAAGATACCGGTCGCGTCTGAGATCTATCGTTTTAAGACAGTAAATCTTCCAAAACTCTCATTAATATCCCTCCCCGAATAAAAAGAAATAACAGATGTGACCTGATCGCGCTGACATAATTTAAAACTACATAAATAGCGAACGCGTTTGCTCCGGCCTCTCGGCTAAGGTTTATTAGCAGCTATCTCGGCTAAAAGTACCTGTCGCGTCTGACATATATCATTTTAAGACAGTAAATCATCCAAAACTCTCATTAATAAACCCTCCCTGAATAAAAAGAAATTACAGATGTTACCTGATCGCGCAGACACAGCCATAGAGAAGGATGCAGGAACACTCTTTCTTTGTTTTGGGTCCGTGTTGAAAACACTGTTGTTTTAGCCAAAGATTTAGCTTGGTCCGGTTGTTGGTGCAGCCGCGAACAGCACAGCAGGTACCTGAACCCCGGTAGGACATTTCAGTAAACGTTCCGTTTAAACAAAAGCTGTGTTTGCTCCGATAAAATGAATGAAAATAACTTTCAAAAACACCCGCGATCCATACTCCGCCTATGGAATACAGGCACTTCCGGTGTCGGACAGGAAGTACAATGCACATTCGCTTCTACAGTGACACCCCCAAGAATACTGTGGATAGGTAGAAACATGGGTGTGCTATGGGTCTCCAGTTTTTCCTATTGTTGCCAACCTGTACATGGAGGAGGTAGAAAAGAGAGCCTTGACATCCTTTTCAGGGAGACCACCAAGTCATTGGTTCAGGTATGTTGATGACACCTGGGTTAAAATTAAATCTCAGGAAGTCCAACATTTCACTGATCACATCAACTCTGTGGATAAATATATCAAGTTCACACGAGAAGATGTAAAAAATGGCAGGTTGGCTTTCTTGGACTGTGAGGTCTCAGTTTCTGATAGAGGAAATTTGCAAACTGAGGTGTACCGCAAACCCACCCACACAGACCAGTATTTACAGTTTGACTCCCATCACCCTCTGGAGCACAAGTTAGGAGTCATCAGGACTCTGTACCACAGAGCAGACAGCGTCCCCACTAACTCAGCAGCCAGACAGAAGGAGAAATCACACACAAAACAGGCTCTAGAGAAATGTGGATATCCTAACTGGGCCTTCCTGAAAGAAGAAACCCAAACAGGACTCCAGCAGCCATCAGGTGAAAAGAAGGAACCCAGACCCAGACCAGTGGTCATTCCAGATGTTGCAGGAGTTTCAGAGACATTGAGACGTTTATTTTCTAAACACAACGTCCCAGTGGCTTTTAAACCCCAAAATACATTAAAGACTGGTTCATCCCAAAGATCCAGTCCCCCGGCACAAACAGAGTAATATTGTGTATGCTGTTCAGTGTCAGGAGGGTGATCAGTCTTACATCAGGGAAACTAAACAGCCACTGGCCAAAAGGATGGACCAGCACAGAAGATCAACATCATCAGGTCAGGACTCTGTGGTCTACACTCATCTCCAGGTCAGAGGTCACTCTTTCAGGGATGAAGATGTTCACATCCTTGATAGAGAGGAACGATGGTTTGAGAGAGGAGTAAAGGAGGCCATCTTTGTGAAAAGAAAGAGTCAGAGTCAGAGAGTCTTTATTGTCATTTGCACCGCATGTGGTACATGTGATGAAAACGAGATTATGTACACGAGGTCCCAGTTACATCCAACAACAAATGAAAGAGAAAAACAGTAATAACATCTAGAACTAACTAAGAAAAACATCAACTAGTAATACACTAAGCCTAATATAGTGGGAATAAACAGCAGCACGAACATGAGTTTGTATGAGCAGATGGTCACAGATGAACACAGATGAACACAGCAACAAGAAAACAGATCAGCATCAGCATGATGTGATATTTTGCAGTGTTTATTTTTTATTTTATTTTTATTTATTCATGAGTCTAACAGCCTCAGGGTAGAAGCTGTTCCTCAGTCTAGTGGTTCTACACTTGATGCTCCTCAACCTCCGTCCTGAGGGGAGTGGGGCAAAGAGTGAGTGTGCTGGATGAGTGAGGTCTTTCATGATGCAGGTGGCTCTTTTCCTGCATCTGGAGGTGTAAATGTCTGTGATGGTGGGGAGACTGACTCCAACATCTTCTGTGCAGCCTTCACCACTCTCTGTAGAGCTTTCCTCTCTGCAACTGTGCAGCCTCCATGCCACACGTTGATGCTGGAGCACAGGATGCTCTCCACTGCACACCTGTAGAAGGAGGTGAGAACTGGGCTGCTCAGACCAGCACGTCTCAGCCGTCTGAGGAAGTAGAGTCTCTGATGACCTTTCTTGATCAGGCTGGTGGTGTTGTTGCTCCAGCTGAGGTTATCATTCATGTGTACACCCAAGTATTTGTAGCTGGAGACCACTTCCACTGCAGACCCACCTATTTTCAGTGGGGCATGGGTGTGTTTGTTCCTTCTGAAGTCCACAATCATCTCCTTTGTCTTCTTCACATTCATGTGAAGATTATTCTCTTTGCACCAGCTCTCCAGGTGTTCCACCTCCTGTCTGTAGCTGGACTCATCATTGTTTGTGATGCATCCCACCACCGCTGTATCATCTGCAAACTTAACAATATGACAGCCTGGAAGTGTGGCTGTACAATCATATGTGAGCAGAGTGAACAGAAGGGGGCTCAGCACACATCCCTGAGGAGAGCCAGTGCTGAGGGTTATGGTGGAGGAGGAGAAGTTGTGGATCTTCACGGACTGTGGTCTGTCTGTTAAGAAGTCTAGTACCCAGTTACAAATAGAGGGGCTTAGTCCAAGTGTAGATAGTTTGTCTATCAGAGTTTGGGGGATCATGGTGTTGAAAGCAGATGTGAAGTCCACAAAGAGCAGACGCACGTATGAGTCTTTCTGATCCAGGTGGGTGAGAGCAGTGTGGACCACGGAAGAAATGGCGGAAAACCGTCCATCATTAAACAGAGGTGGAGGCCTCCGGGTTCAACTGTCCCCCTCTTACAATGCTGTTATTGCTAGTATCACTCAGCCCTCTGTGAATAGCAAACAACCATCAGGGTGCTAATGATCCATCGTTAGACTGATGGTCCTCCTTGATCATGTGAGCAGCTGGTTTCGGCTGTCATCAGCCAACTGGTTGTGTAACACTGTGAGAAGGTGCTATTTATAAGACTGAGCTGAATACAGCATCTCAGACTGAGGAAGTCTTTCGGACGAAAGACGAAACCTTTCTACATTTGTTTTCCCTTTGTTTTGTTTTGTTTTGTTTTTTGAATGTTCAGAGGACCAGACTTAGCTTTTTTAGATTTTTCTACCTGGATTATTGAGCAGCATCAGGGTATCTGGACAGTTTCTTTTTTTGTGTGTGCTGAGATGTTTTGCCCTCCATCCAGGTATCATCAGTCTGAGGAAACACCAAACAAAACTGATTCTCCCACCAACAGCTTACTCCAAAGTGAAAAAAACAAACAACAAAAAAAACCAGTTATGTTGGTGCTAAAATGGTCACTGGGGCACGCCCTCGCCTCCGGTGCCCGCCCACTCCCTCATCGCTGTCATGTCAATGACGGTCAATGAGAGAAACTAACTTCTTTCTCAAAACTATTCCACAATCTAATTCCCTGGATTGAGGGAGAACGTCCCTTCAAACTAGTTCTGAATTTTGGTTTTACAAATATCTCTGTCCCCTTAAGATTATAACAACTTTGTCTTTTAACTAAATGTATTTGGATATTTCAGGGTAATGTGTTATTCTGAGCCCTATAGGCCTACATAACTGATAAAATATTATAATCTACCAAATCATGGAACTTCAATAACTTCAGTTGATAAAATAATATACTTGATGGATGACAGTAATGTTTTCTAGTGATAATTCTTACAGCTCTTTTCTGTAAAACAAAAATAGGCTTTTTAATTGTTTTACATGCTTTCCCCCAAACATCAATACAATAGATTACCGGTAAGTGTGGAACAATGATTGTGTTATACAACATATACAGAGCTTTATAATTTAATCAGTTTCTGACTTTGTACAGTACTGCAATAGATTTAGATATTTTATTCTTACAGAATTTATGTGTTGTTTCCATGTCAGTTTGTTCATTCATTCAACCTTTATTTAGTCAGGTAAATCTTTTGAACCTCATGGGCTCATTTACGAAAGCGACCTGCTAAAACTAAAGAACAATGAACAGCAATGGTAGAATTTCCTTAAACAATAAACAATCAAACAATAAACAATAGAAAACAAAAGAGAGAGAAAAAAATATATATATATATATATACATATATATACATATATATATATATATATATATACATATATATATACATCATACACATTCCTCCTTTTAACAAAGTATCAAAAAACTAGCAAAACATTATAAGGTAGACGTATAAAATCAAAGACAGGAACAAATCTGCATTGGTTTTTGCCAGGATTCCAACAGATTCTGAAAACCATTTAGAGAAGTCAAGGTCGAGAGCTTCAGATCTTTTTGTAAGATATTCCATGAAGCAGGAGCGGAGTAGGAGAAGGCCCTTTTTCCAAGTTCAGTCCTCACTGACGGAACACTGCAGGTAATCATGTCCTGAGAGCGCACGCTGTAGCTGCACTCACGCAAAGACATGTAGGAGGAGATGTATGAGGGAAGCAGACCAAGAAGTGATTTGAAGATGAAAATGTACCAATGGAAGAGTCTGCGTGATGTTAATGATGTCCAGTTAACCAGTGAATACAGGGTGCAGTGGTGGGTACGATAATCACAACCAGTTATGAATCTTAGTGCACCATGATAGACAACATCCAACATCTGCAGGATGCACCATGATAGACAACATCCAACATCCGCAGGGTGCTTGTAGGAGCATTCATGTAGAGAATGTCACCGTAATCAATGGAGGGAAGGAAAGTCACAGATACAAGGCGTTTCCTAACATTCAGTGATAGACATGATCTGTTTCTGAAAAAGAAACCCAGTTTAACTTTCAGTTTCTTCACTAGGTTTTCCACGTGGAGTTTAAAAGAGAGATGTGAATCGATCAGGATACCCAGATATTTATAGGAATCAACAAACTCGATAGGTACACCATTTGAAGATAAAATCAGAGGAGGATCTGCTGGAACCGCCTTCCTATTTGAAAAAAACATCCCTTTTGTTTTATCAGCATTTAGGACAAGTTTGAGACGGAACAAATCTGACTGGATGATGTCAAAAGCGGATTGCAGTAACTGGAAAGCCTTAGCTACTGTTTTAGCTCGGCAATAAACAACTGTATCATCAGCATAGAAATGTAAGGATGCATCAGGGATGCAGTGACCTACATTAGCTATGTAGATTGTAAAGAGAGTGGGTCCTAAAACTGAGCCTTGTGGTACACCATTTTTAACTGTTAAATAGCTGGAAAAAGTACCGTTATGTTGAACACATTGCCTCCGATTGGAAAGATAGTTAGAAAACCAACCGATGGTGTGATCAGAGAAACCGATTTCTGAGAGCTTATGACACAGGATGTTATGATCCACAGTGTCAAAAGCTTTAGACAGGTCTAAGAAAAGTGCAGCACAATAGTCCTTAGCATCCAATGCTTCAACAACATCATTCAGAACCTTCAGAGAAGCAGTTGTTGTGCTGTGTTTTTTCCTGAAACCAGATTGATGAAGAGGTAAGATGTTAAATGAGTCCAGATAGTTTTTGATCTGAGAGTTTATCAGTTTTTCTAGAACCTTGGCTAAGATGCAGAGTTTAGAGATCGGTCGATAATTGTTCAATGAGGTGGGGTCACCTCCCTTCAGCAAAGGAAGAACAAAGGCTGTTTTCCAAGCATCCGGAATGGTGTTTTGGCTTATGGACAGATTAAAGATGTGGGTCACAGGGACTGTGATGATATGAGCAGCCAGCCTTAAGAAGTAAGGTGGAAGTTCATCTGGACCTGCAGATTTTTTAGGATCAAGATCATTTAACAGTTTATTTACCTCACTGACTGAGAACGGAGAAAAAGAGAAGGTGTGATTAACAGATGGTTGACTTGTAGGAGGGATTTGATTTGTAGAAGTTTGATTATTAGATAAAGTGGCTGATTTTCCGTTTGTAACTGTGTCAAATAATGAACTAGAAGCAACAAAATGTTTATTGAAACAGTTCAGGATCTCGTGCTTATTTGACACAGGAACAGAGTCAACAAGAAATTGTGATGGGAGGTCAGATGATTGGGGGGTGCCTGAGAGAGATTTGATGGTTTTCCAGAATTTTTTAGGATCGTTTAGATTTTTGGAGGTCTGAGATAAGAAGTAGTTACGTTTTGCGGCTTTGATGGCAGTTGTACATTTATTCCTTAGCTGCCGAAATTTCAACCAATCAGTGTCTGAGTGTGATTTTCTCGCTGCGGCCCAAAGATGATCTCTCCAGTGCAGGAGATCAGCTAGTTCAGGAGTAAACCAGGGGCTGTCACGGCTCTTTATCCTGAACTGCCGGAAAGGTGCGTGTTTGTTTACAAAGAGAATGAAACTATCGTGAAAATAGTTCCAAGCGGTGTTCACGTCATTGATTTGTAGGATACGTTGCCAATCAAAGAGGGATAGATCCCAAAGGAATGACTGTTCACTGAAACGTTTCAAATCCCTTTTTTGAATTATTCTGGGCTTAGCAGGTGGAAGTTTAGTAGATCTAAGAGCTGCTATTACGGAATGATCACTCAAAACGTTGGCAAATACACCTATACCAGGAAATTTGTGAGGTGCATTTGTGAAAAACAGATCTAAGATAGAAGATTTTTCGGGACATTTTATGTTTGGTCTGGTGGGAGAATCGATAAGTTGTGTTAGGTTGAGAGATAGGCAACATTCTTTGAATTTATCACAGAGGGGGGTCGACTTATTCCAATCAATGTTGAAATCTCCAGCCAAAACGATCTCATTGTGTTTTAAATTTCCTATGAATTCAGTCAGGGAGGACAGAGCTTCAGGTGTTGCGGAGGGGGGACGATAACAACCAACAACAGTTAAGGGCTGACCTCCTTTCAAAGTGATGTTCACAGCTAAAGCCTCAAACTGGTTTGCGATTGTTTTTTTAGATGCAATCCTGGCAGCCAAAGAATCTCTGATGTAAATAGCGACTCCACCTCCCCTTGTATTACGATCACAACGATAGATCTTAAATTCATTGATTGCCAGGTCATTTTTCAAAACAGATTTTTTGAGCCAAGTTTCAGAGATAACGATCACATCTGCCCCAGAAGAAGTGATTAGGATTTTCAGTTCATCAAGTTTTTTTAGAAGGCTACGAGCGTTTACATGCAGAAAACGGAGACCTGAATTATTTTTTAACTCATTAGGTGTACAGTAGTTAGTGATTGGCCCATGGTTTGGCTGAATCCCTGAGATCAATAACAACATTAATATCAGACATTTACTTGACTTCTTTGTCATCAATGATAACACCCAAAAACTTCACCTCACTCACTCTACAAATCTCAACACCATCAATTTTAAATGGAACATCAAAAGTTCTTTTTTTATTGCTGAATATCATGTAATTAGTTTTATCTAGATTGGGTTGTGTTGTGACCAAAAGAACGAGATCTCGGATACAAGCGGCTGAAATGAGTTTTCTCCTCAGGGTGTCTGGACTCTCCCTTAGAGATAGGGTGAGAAGCTCAGTCATCCGGGAGGGACTCGGAGTAGAGCCGCTGCTTCTCCACATCGAGAGGAGCCAGTTGAGGTGGCTCGGGCATCTGGTTAGGATGCCTCCTGGACGCCTCCCTGGTGAGGTGTTCCGGGCATGTCCCACCGGGAGGAGACCCAGAGGAAGACCCAGGACACGCTGGAGGGACTATGTTTCTCGGCTGGCCTGGGAACGCCTTGGGATTCCCCCAGAGGAGCTGCTCCAAGTGGCTGGGGAGAGGGAAGTCTGGGCCTCCCTACTTAGGCTGCTACCCCCGCGACCCGACCACGGATAAGCAGAGGAAAATGGATGGATGGATAGATTTAATGTATGTTTAAACCAAGTTTGTATTTTGACTAATTCTGTCTTCATCAACTCTAACATCTGTTCTATATCTTTACCCAAACAGAAAACGTGGTATCGTCTACAAAAAGTACACATTTAAGGAGTCCTGACACATTTACCAAGTCATTCCCATATAGAATAAATAACTTTGATTAGTGCTGTCTGGACTGAGAGACGTGTCGCACCTCGATGGCGTCATCAGAACGCTGCGTCTGTAGGCCTTTGTAGTCCTCTGCGCACGAAGTGGCGAGGAAAACGTGGAGTGGACTTCAGTCTGCTTAAACCGGTTCAAAAAGCTCCTATTCCAACTGGTATTAAATTAGAACTTTTCAATGTGCAGTCACTTTCCAACAAGTCATGTTTAATTCATGATCACATTCTGGAGAAGAACTTGGACCTCATGTGTCTTACAGAGACTTGGCATAAACCAGATGTGTTCAGTTCTCTGAATGAGATGTGTCCCTCTGGATACAGTTATCTGCAGAGAGCCCGCAGCACTGGCCGCGGTGGTGGTCTGGCGGTAATTTATCGCAGTAATTTAAAATTGTCTCATCTGTCTTCTCAGGATTTTTCTTCTTTTGAATGTCTGGCTTTCAACTTCAAAGCCCCACTCCTGATGAACGTTATATTAATTTATAGACCTCCCAAACCGCATGTTTCATTTAACTCAGAGATGCATGACCTCCTCACTTTTTTCTGCACCTCCCCTGTGAAGACTATTTTTCTTGGCGACTTAAATATCCACGTGGACAATTCTTCTTCACCTCTGGCAACAGATTTTAAGTCTCTTCTGGACTCTCTTAATCTCACTCAACATGTTGACGCCCCTACGCACAGCAGGGGGCATACTCTGGATTTGGTGATTACAGACACTGTACTCATCAATAACTTATCTGTATATGACCTGGGTGTCTCAGACCACAGGGTCATCTCCCTGGAAGTGCCTTCATCTTCGCCTGCTTCAAACCCAAAACGACCCATCCAGTTCCGTGACCTTAAAAACATTTCCCTTGATGTTCTGTCTGCTGATCTTCACACCCTGACCGCTGTCAATCATTCATCTGCAGATGACTCTGTGGATTACTACAACCAATCTCTTCGGGAGCTCCTGGACCTACACGCCCCCTTAAAGACAAGACTGGTGTCTTTCTCGCGCTCAGCCCCTTGGTACACTGATGAGCTGCGCAAGATGAAGGCAACTGGCCGTGCTATTGAGAGACGTGTAAAATCATCTGGTCTGTCTGTGCATAAGCAGGCATATAAAGAACATCAGAAAGCATACGCCTATTCTCTTAAAGAAGCACGCTCCAAATATTATTCTAACATCATCAACACCTGCCCTGGAAACTCTAAACAGCTCTTCTCCACAATCACTCGTCTGCTTAATCCCATTAAGCAAACTCTTGAGGACTCTGCTCAAAAATGCGACCTGTTTCTTTCATCTTTTAAAACCAAAGTTGACACTATCAGATCTCAGCTCCACAACCTCCCCGTTCTCAGTGTGCCACCCACCCGTCTGCATTCTGGGACCCTAAACAGCTTTGACGAAGTTGTTCAGAGTGAGGTGGAGGCCATCATCAAGAAAATGAAGCCTTCATCCTGCGCCCTGGATCCTTTCCCCTCGTCTCTCATAAAAACCAATCATTCTGCAATAGGCCCACTTATCACTCAAATAATAAATCAGTCTCTACAATCTGGTCATGTTCCACTGCCTCTAAAAACCGCCATCATTAGGCCTCTTCTGAAAAAATCTAATTTGGATCCCGACATTTTTTCTAATTACCGCCCAATTTCACACCTCCCTTTTCTGTCTAAAGTGCTGGAAAAAGCTGTTGCTGCTCAGCTGCAGGACCACCTACAACAACACTCCCTGTATGAGAAGTTCCAGTCTGGATTCAGGGCAGCTCACAGTACAGAGACTGCATTGCTGAGGGTTACCAATGATGTCCTCTTGGCTGCTGACACTGGCTCTCCCTCCATCCTTGTCCTCCTTGACCTCACTGCAGCCTTCGACACTGTGGACCATAGTATCCTCCTCCACCGTCTTCATGTGGAGGTCGGTCTCTGCGACACAGTCCTGGACTGGTTCAAATCTTTCCTCTCCAATAGGCTGGAATGTGTTAGTCTTGGCAACGCCACGTCCCAGACAGTTTGTGTCTCCTGTGGTGTCCCTCAGGGGTCGGTTCTGGGGCCCCTGCTGTTTTCCCTTTACATGCTGCCTTTAGGTCAAATTATTAATCAGTTCAACATTTCTTTTCACTGTTATGCCGACGATACACAGCTTTACATCAGGACTGGAGCATCCTCATCTTCCACCTTGTCATCTCCATCTTCACTCACTGCCCTCTCTGCCTGCCTGGAGGCAATTAGGGCATGGATGAATCAGAACTTTCTTCAATTAAACTGCTCCAAGACTGAGGCCATACTGATTGGCACCCCTCACCAGGTACAAACATCTCCTATAACAACACTTTCCTTTTCTGGACAAGACATCCCCCTCTCCACCTCTGTTACTAATCTTGGAATAAAAATGGACTCCAATCTTACATTTGAAAATCACATTAAGCTTCTGTTTAAAACTTGCTTCTTCCATCTTCGAAACATCTCCAGACTTCGCCCATCCCTAACTTTTTCCGATGCTGAGAAGCTCGTCCATGCTTTTGTCTCCTCCAGGCTCGACTACTGCAACTCCCTGTTTATTGGAATCCCTGGCAAAAACCTTCAGAAACTTCAATATATTCAAAACAGTGCAGCAAGGATCTTGTTGAGAGTTCGTAAATTTGAACATATTACGCCCATTCTCCATAACCTTCATTGGCTTCCTGTCGCCTACAGAATTCAGTACAAAACTGCTCTCATTACACATCAATGCTTACACGGAACTTCACCAGATTATCTGAAGGATATTCTTATTCCATACTCATCCACCCGTTCGCTGCGGTCACAGAACAGTAATCTCCTTCACATTCCGAGAACCAAATTAAGGACCATGGGAGACCGGGCTTTCAGTGTGGCTGCCCCCCGCCTGTGGAACTCTCTTCCTGACTGTCTAAGAGCCCCACAGTCTGTGGTTGACTTTAAGAGCGGCTTGAAGACCTTTCTTTTCGACCGAGCATACTCTACCTCCTCATGATTCTACTTTTGATCTTAGCTGATATTGTTATTGATTTTAATTGTTTTATTATTTGTTTTATTGACATTTAATTCTGTTGCTCCTTGTAGCACTTTGAGATTTTCATTAATGAAAAGTGCGTTATAAATTGAATTCATTATTATTATTATTATTATTATTATTATTATTATTATTATTATTAACTTTGGCCCAAGTACAGAGCCTTGAGGAACTACACATGTGATATTGCAGAGGTAAGTAAGTAAAAGTTAAAGTCAAAGTCAAAGTCAAAGTCAACTTTATTGTCAGAACTGCAATATGTACAGGACATACACAGGACCGAAATTGCGTTTCTCTCAGTCCCTCGGTGCAACAGTAACCATCTAAACACTAAACACTAAAACATTTAATAAACATAAGCATAAAATAGTAAAAAAGTGTAATACTGTCCTGAGTTTTTTCATAATAGTATAAAAGTATGAAAATTTACACCAACACTGAAACACCAAACACCCAATGAACATAAGCATAAAATGAAATAATAAAAGTGTAATACTGTCCTGAGTTTTTGCATAGTACAGTAGTATGAAAAGTATAAAAACGTAAATCTATAAAATAAACTGAAGTTTCTAGCGTTGACATTTGCAAAGAGTGGCACAGCAGCATATAAGTTGATGTACACAGTATATGTATGAGGTAGTTGATGCCGGTATAGAGGCAAAGTGGCATATGCAGTAAGGCACATAAGGCACATTTGGCATCCTTAGATAAGGCTAGTCAGAGAATGCTGTATATGTATCTGCAGTAGTGTAGACAAAAGTAAGTAAGGTTTATTTCTAGAGCGCTTATCACAGACATAAAATCACAAAGTGCTGTACAACAAAAATCAATGGCAAAAGTATACATAGAATAAAACAAGCATAAAAACTACTAATATCAATCAATGAAAAATACAATAAAATCATGACATAAAAGCATGAGCGAATAAAAGTGTTTTCAGTTGTTTTTTAAAAACCTCAACCTCAGGTCAGATCTTACACCATTTATTTGTACAAATTGTTTCCTATCTTTCAAATAGCTAGATACCCACTGTAATGCTGGTCCTCTAATAACATATTTATTCAGTTTTTCAAGGAGAATAGTGTGGTCAATAATATCGAATGCTTTTTTTAAATTAACAAAAATACTAACATAATACAGTATTGTTTTTGATTGACAGCAGAAGTTCCATTAATTCCATGAGAGCCATTGATATAGAGTTTTTTGCTCTAAACCCATACTGACTTGCTTAAAATATTTTGTTTATCAATAAATTGATCTAGTCCAGTGTTCTCCAAACCACGGCCCGCGGGCCGCATCCGGCCCGCCCCCACATTTGGTCCGGCCCCCAGAACAATTAAAAAAAGTTTTTATTTTTTTATTTTTATTTTTTACAAATGAATACATGTACAGTACTGTACGGTCACCAAGTACTTAGCCTATCCTAACACAGTTTTTAAAGATGAAGGAGTAAGTTGAATTGTCTCCCTTTCACATAAAGGGAGCTAGCTGGGGTGGGAGGAGTGACGATATTCCAATGCGCAGCAACGCTTTCCTCAGCCCTCCTCATCTTGTATTCTCACAGACATAGTCTTGCGAGTTTTGGGTGCGGTGACACAGCGCTCTCACGAGACTTTAGGACAGCAGTGGAGCTGTCGGTGCACAGTAAACATGGATGGAAAACTAGCAAACAAGCAAACAAAAACGTATTATTTTCACACAGAGTGGGAGGAGGAGTATTTTTTTGTTTATTCTAATTCAAAGTCTATTTGCCTCATCTGTAATTCGAGCATCACCTGGCGTGGATGGAGAGTTCTGGAGTCTGCTCTCAGAAGAAAAGTATCCTTACATCCGAAGATGTGCTTTGAACTTAACAGCACTTTTTGGATCTACCTACCTGTGTGAGTCTGCTTTTTCACACATGAAAATCATCAAGTCCAAAAACAGATCCACAATGACTGATGATCATCTGGAGACCTGCCTGCGCCTCCCAACCACCTCATACTGCCCCGCGCCTCCTCCTCTCAGTGTCAGAAGTGCCACTAAGGTAGAGACACATTTATTTTATACAGCTTGCACCAGATGACACCATCCTGCTGCACAGAGCAGCTGCCTAGTTTTGATATTTAGGTTTTATTGAGGTTTGAAATAGTTGTTGGAGATTTGTAAATCTGCACCTTTGTAAGTCACTTTTTGTAAATAGTTAGTGTAAATGAGGGAGTTTTATATTGTTCAGTTCATTGTTTATTCGTTTCTTTAAAAAATATGGTGTGCTTTTCAAATATTGCGTCATTTTACTTTGATAAAATACTTTAATTAAATAAAACTAGCAACACATTACGTTCTGTTTTATTTACTTTAAAGAAGTGAGGAGTAGGGAGATGAAAAATTTTGTTTTTTGATACTGAGACTGGACGAGTAGCTCTCGGCAAACTGCCGACTTCAAAAGTAACTCTTGGTTCAAAAAAGGTTGGGCACCCCTGATTTAGGCACTCCTGCAATCGTCACACTTTTTCCTGTTAAAAACTGACTCCCGCCCCCCACCAGAGAAGGGAAAAGTTATGTGGCCCTCACAGGAAAAGGTTTGGGGACCACTGATCTAGTCTGATCACAAATAGTTTTTCTAGAATTTTTGAGAACTGTGGTAACAAGTACAGTATATTGGTCTTCCTCTGATTTTATCTTCAAATGGTGTCCCTATTGAGTTTGTTGATTCCTATAAATATCTGGGTATCCTGGTCGATTCACATCTCTCTTTTAAACTCCACGTGGAAAACCTAGTGAAGAAACTGAAAGTTAAACTGGGTTTCTTTTTCAGAAACAAATCATGTCTAACACTGAATGTTAGGAAACGCCTTGTATCTGTGACTTTCCTTCCCTCCATTGATTACAGTGACATTCTCTATACCATACCATACCATTTTATTTATAAAGCACTTTAAACAGGAACAAGTCCACACCAAAGTGCTGGACAAACAAACACGCAACAGGCAACACAGACAATGAAGTACAACACGAAAAACATAAAAACATTGCAGATCATAAATCAAACGATCCAATACAAATCAGCTGGCATTGAAAGCGATGGAGTAGTAGTGAGTTTTTAACCGGGATTTGAAAACCGAGAGGGAGGGGGCCTGTTTGATGAGCAGCGGTAACTCGTTCCAGAGTCTTGGGCCTGCTACAGAGAACGCCCTGTCACCCCTGCGCTTAAGGCGAGTTTCTGGAACTATTAAGAGTACCTGATCCTCTGACCTCAAAGCACGTGGAGGGACATATGGGTGTATCAGATCCGAGAGATAGGCGGGGGCGAGACTGTTCAGCGATTTGTAGACATACATGAGAATTTTGAATTGGATTCGAAGATGAACCGGTAGCCAGTGAAGGGAGGCCAAGACTGGTGTAATGTGCTCTCTTTTGCGTGTGCTGGTTAAAAATCGGGCAGCTGCGTTCTGAACCAGTTGTAATCGTGCAATGGTGGCTTGACTGACGCCAAACAGAAGTGAATTGCAGTAATCAAGCCTAGATGTAATGAATGCGTGAATCACTGTCTCCAGGTTGTTTTTTGATAATATGGGCTTCAGCTTAGACAGACGCCTCAGCTGGAAAAAACAGGATTTGACGATCATGTTTACATGACTTTGCACTTTGAGATCTGTTTGATGTAAAGTCCGTTATAAATAAAAGTTATTATTATTATTATTATGACTGTTGAGTTTCATGGAAGGATCCATTATCACTCCCAGATTTGTGACTTTTTGTTTTTCGGACAGGGGTAGAGCAGACAGGTCAATGCAGTGGTTTGAGGTTGTGTCATTGGGAAGGAACAATATGGCTTCAGACTTCTTATCATTGAAGCTTAAGAAATTTAAAGCCATCCAGTCCCTGATGTCAGCCAGGCAGTCGAGCAGAGGTTGAATAGAGCCTGTACCATTTTGTCTTAGGGGGAAGTAGATTTGACAGTCATCAGCGTAGAAGTGGAAAGGTATATTGTGTTTCCGGAAAATAGCACCGAGTGGCAGCAGGTATAAGGAGAACAAGAGAGGACCCAGGATGGACCCCTGCGGAACCCCCCATTTAAGAGCCGCCACTGCAGAAGTAAAATCATTGATGGACACACAAAAAGACCTGTCAGAGAGGTAGGATCTGAACCAGTTTAGGGCTGATCCTGAGATGCCCACCCACTGCTCCAACCTAGCAATGAGGATCTCATGGTCGATGGTGTCGAAAGCGGATGTGAGGTCCAATAGGACAAGCAGCACAGAGTCACCAGTATCTGTGGATAGAAAGATGTCGTTAAAAACCTTCAGTAGGGCAGTCTCAGTGCTGTGGAGGGATTTGAAGCCAGACTGGAATAGCTCGGGGATAGCGTGATCCTCCAGGAAGCACTTTAGTTGGGACTCAACTATTTTCTCTAGAAGTTTAGAAACAAATGGGAGTCTGGAGACAGGCCTGAAATTGGATAATACTGACGGGTCGAGGTTTGGTTTTTTCAGGAGGGGTTGAACAGCAGCATGTTTTAATGATTTTGGCACCACACCCGAGGATAGACTGCTATTTACAATCGAGAGAATGGAGGGACCTAGAGTGTGAAAAACCTCCTTTAGAAGCCGAGGGGGGACCACATCGAAGGGGGAGCCAGATGGTTTCAGGTTGCACATGACCTGCTCTAGAGAGGACAGAGAGACTGGTTCAAAATGTTCAAACACAGCAACAGATTGAGGTGGGATGGATGGATCGTGAGATGGAGGAGAAATGAGAGCCCTGGTGGTTGCGATTTTATCTAAAAAGAAATGTTGGAAGTTCTCGCACAGCTCAGTCGAGGCTTCCATGGGTGATTGTTCAGTGAGGTGGAGAACAGAGTTTAGGGTGGAGAACAGAACTCGAGGGTTACGAGAGTTTGCAGCAATGATATCAGAGAAGTATTGTGATTTAGCAGTTTTCACTGCTTTCTGATATCGGCGCCAGCTCTCTTTTACCATCTGAAAAGAGACCTGCAGTCTGTCTTTTTTCCATTTCCTCTCCGCCTTTCGGCATTGCTGCCTGGCAGCTCTGGTCGTGTCATTCAGCCACGGTTCGGCCCTGAGTTTTGGTCTTCTAGGTTTAATAGGAGCCACTTGATCCAAAGCCTTTAAACAAACAGAGTCAAACTGGTTTGTCAGCTCCTCAGTGCTGGAGAGGAACCCCGGGGGCTGAATTAACATGTCATTGTTGTAAACCTCAGTGAAACGTGCGGCAGTTAAATGGTTAACATTCCTGCCTTTACGTGCAGGAATGCATGTTTTAGGAGTTACATGGGGGATGGTGAACTGAAAATTCACTGGCCTATGATCTGAGAATACATTGTCTCCTATTTCAAGGTTTGAAACGGTCACATCACATGTTAAAACAAGGTCCAACAAATGTCCACGCTGCTGCGTGGGAGAGTTCACGTGTTGAGTTAAATTAAATGAGTCCAATAAATCTAAAAAGTCCTTAACCATGGGCTTCTCAGGACAACACACGTGCAAGTTGAAGTCGCCTGAAATGACGACCCGAGAATATTTAGCTGTAATTTCAGCCAAGAAATCAGAAAACTCGCTGATGAAGTTCTTGGAACGAGGCGGCCGGTAGACAAGAGCACACAAAGTTACAGGTGAATGTCCTAGTTCAAAAACAGTCAGCTCAAAGCTAGAGCAGGAGACTGGAATGGACAGTTGTTTACAGTCAAAAGTTGATTTGAATATTGTTAATAATCCACCACCACGACCTGATGGTCGCGGGTCGTTAAAAAACAAACAGTTTGGTGGTATTATTTCCGTCAGCGCGCTGGACTCACCCGGCGACATCCACGACTCTGTGATGCAGAAAAAGTCCAAGTCGTGATCTTCAAAGTAATCCCTGAGGATGAACGTTTTGTTGCAAACAGATCGGGCGTTGACAACACAGAACTTGATGTTATCCGAGCTAGCCGCTGATGAGCTGCTAGCAGCTGATGTGCTAACAGCTGGTGGGGGAGCGCGCGTCCGCGGCTCGCTTCCCACAGAGAGCTGCTCCGGCCGCAGATCCCCGTTGTTTTCCTGGTCCGTGCACGCGGGAGACTGGCGATGAGAATCGAGACCATCAGCTGAAGACAGCGAGGCAGAACGCCGGGCTCTGAGCTTCACCAGCCGGCCAGCTCGAGAGCCGCGTTTCTTCCTCCGAGTCGATCGATTTCTCCGTGCAGGCTGGTGAGAAGAGCAGCGGAGGTAAACGGGCAGCTCGTCTCCGAGCAGCGGGGGTAGAGGGGGTCTCCCCGAGGTACGCTCATACTGGCCCGAATCAGCGACATCCGTGGCAGCAAAACGTAAATCCAGAAGCTGCTTCCGATCATAAACCAGCAGTGTAGTTATGTCTCCAATGAAGAACGAACAAAACACAAAAATTCCAAACACCCACAGGAGAGGTGGATACGCAGCCATGCTTATGGGCGCCATCTCTACATGAATGCTCCTACTAGCACCCTGCGGATGTTGGATGTTGTCTATCATGGTGCACTAAAATTCATAACTGGCTGTGATTATCGTACCCACCACTGCACCCTGTATTCACTGGTTAACTGGACATCATTAACCTCACGCAGACTCTTCCACTGGTACATTTTCATCTTTAAATCACTTCTTGGTCTGCTGCCCTCATACATCTCCTCCTACATGTCTTTGCGTGAGTGCAGCTACAGCGTGCGCTCTCAGGACATGATTACCTGCAGTGTTCCGTCAGTGAGGACTGAACTTGGAAAAAGGGCCTTCTCCTACTCTGCTCCTGCTTCATGGAATATCTTACAAAAAGATCTGAAGCTCTCGACCTTGACTTCTCTAAATGGTTTTCAGAATCTGTTGGAATCCTGGCAAAAACCAATGCAGATTTGTTCCTGTCTTTGATTTTATACATCTACCTTATAATGTTTTGCTAGTTTTTTGATACTTTGTTAAAAAAAAGTATTTCTTTCTTTTATTTTTTCTCTCTTTTGTTTTCTATTGTTTATTGTTTGTTTATTGTTTAAGGAAATTCTACCATTGCTGTTCATCGTTCTTTAGTTTTAGCAGGTCGCTTTCGTAAATGAGCCCATGAGGTTCAATAAGATTTACCTGACTAAATGAAGGTTGAATGAATTGAATGAATGAATGGTCTATAATTGTTGAACACACATTTATCACCATTTTAAAAAAGAGGAACTATAGCTACTTTCATATTATCTGGAAATATTCCCGTTGAAAATTATAAATTACATAAATATGTAAATGGCTCCATAAAATAATTCATTATGTCTTTTACAAACATCATATCCATGTCAGAGAGTCAGAGTCAGAGAGTCAGAGAGAATTTATTGTCATTTGCACCGCATGTAGTACATGTGTTGAAAACGAGATTATGTACACAGGGTCCCAGTTACATCCAACAACAAATGCAAGAGAAAAACAATAATAACATCTAGGATTAACTAAGAGAGACATCAGCTAGTAATACACTAAGCCCTAATGTAGTAGAAAAACATCATTATAAACAGCAGCACGAACATGAGCAGATGGTCACAGATGAACGCAGCAACAAGAAACAGATCAGTATCAGCATGATGTGACATTTTGCAGTGTTTATTCTTATTATTTATTTATTCATGAGTCTGACAGCCTCAGGGTAGAAGCTGTTCCTCAGTCTAGTGGTTCTACATTTGATGCTCCTCAACCCAGTCAACCCAGTCTTTTGATATCGTCTGTAAAAAAAAGAAAAAATTACATTCATTATTTCTTCTTTGTCAGTTCCATTAAGAAAAATACTGTTGGCACAACTTATGACTGAATGGCTCACATTATTATCTACTTTTGGTATTTTAACTGCAAGGCTTGATCCAACATTCACAAAATAATGATTAAATCCATTTACAATTTCATTTTCATCATGAATTTCATTGTTGTCCTTTACAAAATATTGTGAAATACCTGCTTTTACTTTATGATTTTTCAGAACACTATTCATTACTTGCCATGTTCTTTCATATTACCTTTACTTTTATTGAATAAATCACTATAATATTCCTTATTATGTTTCCTTATAATCCCTACTAATTTATTTGTATACTTCTTATATTTCTATTCTGCCTCTTATGTTCTCAATTTCAAGAACATGAATACAAATAATTTTTTTTTTACAAGCATTTAAAAAGAAAAGCATTTCTCAACCCTTTTGTCATCCATGGTTGGACAACAATATTTCTCTTTGTATAATTTTTGAACACAATTTTTTCATACAGAGCATCTAAAATATTCATAAACTCATCATATGATCTGTTCACATCATCAACATACACATCCTTCCAGTTTTGTTTATCTAAATCATCTTTTAATTTATCCAAAGCTTTTTTTACGTGTTTATTATTATTTTTCTTAATTATAATGCTTTTGTAATGCTTTGATCATTTTTATAGATTGTGAAAATTGGTAAATGATCACTTAAATCAGTCGTTAAAATACCATGGTTCACATCCCCATTTGTTGTATTTGTGAAGATATTATCTATTATTGTAGCACTATGAGTTGTAATTCTTGTTGGTTTTGATATCAACGGATACAGATTTAAACTATACATTGAAATTATAAATGTACTGATGTTATTTGAATCTATTTTATTTCCCAGATCACTATTAAAGTCTCCACACAAAAAACTTTTTTATTAAAACTCTTTTCCAATAGCTCCCTGATTTTATCGGTGAATATATCTATATTTAATCGTGGTTATCTTTATACACAACTTATTATTATGTTTTTATCATTCTTCTAATTATTATGTTTTTATCATTCTTGTTTATTATTTCTATTGTTATTATTTCCATAATTTTATCAACAATTATTGACATTTCACTAATTAATTTACATTTTATTTCATTATTAACAAATAGAGCCACTCCACCACCTCTTTTATTATTTCTGTTCATATGATATAATTCATACCCTTCGATGTGAACATTATTTGTGTTTTCATCATTATCTTCATTTCATTAAGATAGGTTTTACATAATAGGGCAGCATAGTGGCACAACTGGTAGAGCTGCTGCCTCTCAGCGAGAAGATTGCCGGTTCAAATCCTGGTCCAGGGGCCTTTCTGGGTGGAGTTTCTTTCCGTGCATGCGTGGGTTTCCTCCGGGTACTCCGGTTTCCTCCCATAGTCCAAAAACATGCATATGAGGTTGATTGGTAACTCTAAATTGTCCTTAGGTGTGAGTGAGAGAGTGAATGGTTGTTTGTCTCGTTTGTCTCTATGTGTCCCAGTGATGGACCTGCGACCTGTCCAGGGTGTACCTCGCCCCTTGCACTGTGATTGCCAGACATGAGCACAGGCGACCCCGTGACCCGAAATGGAAGAAGCAGGTAAAAGATAATGGGTGGATGGATGGATGTTATAGATACTGTGATAATATGTCCTGCGGACAGTAAACGCACCACAGTTGCTGCAATGCGATTGGTGGGTCTGGGGCTGGCTTCCTGTTTAAAACGGGCCCAGTTCTCAGGCCAGACACACGTCATCCATGCTGGCTGTGTCACGCGCTAGCGTATTGGTCTCGCGACCACTGCCAAGCTTCCTGCTTCCCTCTCTGCTAGAGGTGGAGCTCGGTGTTCGTTGCTGTTTGTCCTTGGCGTCCTTCTGTCGGCTATTTGTCCTGGGTGTTCGTCTACGGCTGTCCCGACTGGTGTTCTGCCTCCACCTGGGTCGCCCATCATCTGCTGACTGGTCCTGGGTTAGTGTCCGCTGCCTGGACGGCGTGGGGCGGGCCGCGCTCACGCGTCCTGCGGGCTGAGTTGGGCCTAACGTCCAGCTCAACTAAACAGGCGTCGGCTGCCGAGTGGCGTCTCTTCCGGACGACAGACCATACCAGGGTGGACTCTGACCTGCCCTCTGAACTGTTACCGAATCCCTCCAGGAGGTGACAGTACCGGTACTCCTGGTTTGGTGTAGGAAGTGTGTGTGTGTGTGTGTGTGTGTATGTATGTGTGTATGTTTGTGTGTGATTTTTCTGTTTTAAATGGACTGCCATAGTTGCACTTTTAATGTTGATTGGAGTTGGCTGTCTTTTTAAACTGTAAATATTTTAAACTTAGGATTTTATTTAATTAAACTATACTGTGCAATTTAAAACTGGTGTCAGTGTGTAAACTTGTCCCAAACCTCCTCTGCAAACGGGCCTGCGTGCTTTTAAAGGTAACTTTTTAGGTACAACCATTTTAACCAATTTTATTTATTTAAAATAGTATTTTTAAACATTTTAAACTTCAATGCTCAATTTTAACCACACCCGACCCGGCTACAATACTAATGGCTGTAGGCAGGACTGATCTGTTTTTAAGATCCATCCCACAGTGGATCTGAACAAACTGGCTGACAGGTTTTTATATCTGACCTGTACCTTTAAGAAATGACCACACGAGAGAACAAGAATTAGTTTTCAGTCACAATCTTTGTAAAGGGGAAATCACTCCAAGCAGAGTGATGTCTGCTCAGGTTCAGTGTGCATTAGCCTTTTATTGTCAAGTGGGTGGGCAGTTACAGGAAGAACAAGTTCTGACAGTTTCGGATAGCACAGAAGTGGTTAGTTTTGACCAAGACAGGAACTGCAGGTTATAAACAAAGAACTGAAACATTCTGTGGTGTTCTGTTTTCCAGTAAACAACACCTTTGTGACCACTCGACTACTGTAACACACTCTATACAGGAATCAGTGATCCATGTATCTCTCAGCTTCAGAGGGTACAGAACGCTGCTGCACGACTTTTAATTGGCACAATGACCACATTTCTCCTGTTTTGGCCTCCCTGCACTGGCTCCCATACATTCCAAGATTCATTTTAAAATTATTTTATTTGCTTCTAAAGCGCTAAATGGTCTTACCCCGCCCTATCTGTTGAAGGGATCAGTATGGATGTGCAAATGAACAAGGCGTCTCTTGAGGAAATAAGATTTATTGAGAAAGACACAGGTTAACAGAGTAATCAGAGATTATGGCATTAAATCAGTGTTCTGCAAACCACGGCCCGCGGGCCGCATCCGGCCCGCCCCCACATTTGGTCCGGCCCCCAGAACAATAATAAAAAAAGTTTTTTTTTTGTTTTTTTTTACAAATGAATACATGTACAGTACTGTACGGTCACCAAGTACTTAGCCTATCCTAACACAGTTTTTAAAGATGAAGGAGTAAGTTGAATTGTCTCCCTTTCACATAAAGGGAGCTAGCTGGGGTGGGAGGAGTGACGATATTCCAATGCGCAGCAACGCTTTCCTCAGCCCTCCTCATCTTGTATTCTCACAGACATAGTCTTGCGAGTTTTGGGTGCGGTGACACAGCGCTCTCACGAGACTTTAGGACAGCAGTGGAGCTGTCGGTGCACAGTAAACATGGATGGAAAACTAGCAAACAAGCAAACAAAAACGTATTATTTTCACACAGAGTGGGAGGAGGAGTATTTTTTTGTTTATTCTAATTCAAAGTCTATTTGCCTCATCTGTAATTCGAGCATCACCTGGCGTGGATGGAGAGTTCTGGAGTCTGCTCTCAGAAGAAAAGTATCCTTACATCCGAAGATGTGCTTTGAACTTAACAGCACTTTTTGGATCTACCTACCTGTGTGAGTCTGCTTTTTCACACATGAAAATCATCAAGTCCAAAAACAGATCCACAATGACTGATGATCATCTGGAGACCTGCCTGCGCCTCCCAACCACCTCATACTGCCCCGCGCCTCCTCCTCTCAGTGTCAGAAGTGCCACTAAGGTAGAGACACATTTATTTTATACAGCTTGCACCAGATGACACCATCCTGCTGCACAGAGCAGCTGCCTAGTTTTGATATTTAGGTTTTATTGAGGTTTGAAATAGTTGTTGGAGATTTGTAAATCTGCACCTTTGTAAGTCACTTTTTGTAAATAGTTAGTGTAAATGAGGGAGTTTTATATTGTTCAGTTCATTGTTTATTCGTTTCTTTAAAAAATATGGTGTGCTTTTCAAATATTGCGTCATTTTACTTTGATAAAATACTTTAATTAAATAAAACTAGCAACACATTACGTTCTGTTTTATTTACTTTAAAGAAGTGAGGAGTAGGGAGATGAAAAATTTTGTTTTTTGATACTGAGACTGGACGAGTAGCTTTTTGATACTGAGACTGGACGAGTAGCTCTCGGCAAACTGCCAACTTCAAAAGTAACTCTTGGTTCAAAAAAGGTTGGGCACCCCTGATTTAGGCACTCCTGCAATCGTCACACTTTTTCCTGTTAAAAACTGACTCCGGCCCCCCACCAGAGAAGGGAAAAGTTATGTGGCCCTCACAGGAAAAAGTTTGGGGACCACTGCATTAAATTAAGACCTGTATGCATACAAAGCCCATGATTCAGGAGAACAGACCTGTCACGTCGAAGCCGTCTCCAGAATGCCCCTTTTTCTGCTGTGGTATGTGATATCATAAAATGTTTTGGGCTTCTCCTGTTTTCTCATTGGCCATCCTCCTGATAAGGCCTGGTTGCCGGGCCAACAGAGATTTATGAGAAGGTCCAAGGTTTCTCTTGCTGACCTGTTTAGATTGTGTGTGTGTGACTCTTCTGTGTAAGTTACCCAAAGTTTAGATTTAAAGGGTTTAATGTGTTATGTGTACATTTATATATTTATCCTGTGAACATTGTGTGTAATGCACTAACAGGTAATAATAATAATGGCTGCAGTTTTCAATGAGGCGTTCAGGTACCGATTGTTGCCTCAGAAAAATTACTCCAGTTTTGAAAGCATGATTTTTGTGCTGGAATCTGCAAAACCTATTTTGTGTGGCCTCTTTTATCGGTCTCCTCAATACAACAAAAACTTTCTCAGTGAGTTTTCTGAACTACTGGCTGACCTAATGCCAAAGTTTGACTCTTGGCTTTTCTGTGGGGACTTCAACGTGCACACCTGCTGCCCAAGTAATCAGCTTGGATGTGAGTTTCAGGACCTCCTGGACTCTTTCAACCTGTCACAGTTGGTCTCGGGGGCCACACACAGTCAGGGTCATACACTCGATTTAATTATCTCCCACGGCCTTCAAATACCTACTGTGGAGATCCTGGACACCTGTATTTCAGACCATTTTCCCATATTATTCGAATTTTTCACCTCTCCTGCACCGAAAGCTATTCTCCCAGCACGTTTCTGTCGCTCTATCACCCCATCCACTCCAAGTGAGTTCACTGATGCCTTTAAGAGCACTGAATTCTGCTCTGCTGTCAGCCTGGACCCATCTCTACATCCTGAGGACTTCATCAGCTCCTTCCATCACACCTGCACAACGATCTTGGACTCCATCGCTCCTCTCAAACAGGCATCTTCAAAGAACAAACCTTCACCATGGCTCAACGAAACGACGCGAGCTCTTCGACAACGTTGCAGAAAAGCAGAACGAAAATGGAAGCGCGACCGGCTTCATGTATCTCAAGGAATACTGAGAGACTGTCTCTGTGAGTATCATAATGCTGTGAAACAGGCCAAGTCACAGTACCTCTCCAATTTAATCTCCACCAGCTCCAACCGGCCGCGGACGCTTTTCAGCACACTCCAGTCTGTCATCAACCCATCTGTCAATGTTCTGAAAACTGCCACACAGTCTACCTGCGATGACTTTCAGAGCTATTTTGTCAACAAAATAGACTCTATCAGGCAGAACATTGTCAGTTCATCCAACACCATCCAGTCTTGTGCGTCTGCAATAACCACAGCTGTTTTTGACCAATTTGACCTGGTTTCACTCCCTCACCTCACCAAGGTGGTTCAGCAGATGAAACCAACTAACTGTTCTCTGGACATCATTCCCTCTAAAATGTTCAAACAGTCCTTTGATGTAATTGGTCCTTGTGTTTTGTCATTTATTAACAGCTGTCTATCTTCAGGTTTTGTGCCATCTGCTTTCAAACATGCTGTGGTCAGGCCTCTTCTCAAAAAACCAGGCCTAGATCCTACAGCTCTCTCTAATTTCAGACCAGTTTCACATCTGTCATTTCTATCAAAGGTCCTAGAAAAGATTGTTTTTATTCAACTTCAATCTTTTCTAGAACTCAACAACCTGTTTGAAAAATTTCAGTCAGGTTTTCGAGCTCGTCACAGTACTGAATCTGCACTGCTCAAAGTACAGAATGACATTCTTCTGTCCCTGGATGCAAAAAACCCTGCTCTGCTGGTGATGTTAGACCTCTCAGCAGCTTTTGACACCGTCGACCATCAGGTACTAATCAACCGCTTGTCTCAGCAGGTTGGCCTCCAGGGAGCTGTGCTTGAGTGGTTCAAATCTTACCTGTCTGGGAGAACTTTTTCTGTCATGATAGGCGATCTGTCCTCCTCTTCATCAACCCCTCTGACCTCTGGCGTACCACAGGGATCTATTCTAGGGCCAGTCCTTTTCTCTCTTTACATGCTGCCATTAGGATCAATCATTGCACGTCATAACCTGTCTTTTCACATGTATGCAGACGATTTACAAATCTATCTGCCAGTCACTCCCAACCCCTCACCCAGTTCAAACACTCTTGTCAACTGCTTAAATGACATTAAGCACTGGCTCTCTCAAAACTTCCTCCACCTAAACACAGATAAAACTGAATGCATTTTATTTAGTGCTCCTGGTGACACCAACAACATCCTTCCCAGTCCCAGTGTTGGTTTTCCCCTCCCCCATTTCAACCCGGTGGTCAGAAATCTTGGAGTGCAGCTTGACTCCAACTTAAAGTTTGATAAACAGATCAGTTCTGTTGTCAAGACCAGCTTCTTTCAGCTCCGTCTGCTCTCCAAAGTCAAGTCATTTCTCAGCCGTGGTGATCTGGAGAAGGCCATCCATGCCTTTGTGACCTCCAGACTTGATTATTGTAATGCTTTGTATGTTGGTATTAATCAATCCTCCATCTCCCGTTTACAGCTTGTACAGAACTCTGCCGCGCGCTTTTTGACCAACACACGAAAATATGAACACATCACTCCTGTCCTGTCCTCTCTACACTGGCTCCCGGTTCAGTTCAGGATACAGTTCAAGCTGCTCCTGTTTGTTTTCAAAGCTCTGAATGGACTTGCACCTCTCTACATCTCAGAACTTTTGAAAGCCCATCAGCCCGGCAGAGATTTACGATCTGCCAGTCAACACCTGCTGGAGGTGCCTCGCTCAAGGTACAAACAATGGGGAGACCGGTCATTTTCTGTTGCCGGCCCAAAAGCCTGGAACAGCCTCCCCCTTGAGCTGCGTGCCACCTCTGATCTGACTCTGTTCAAAACCAGACTGAAGACCCACTTGTTCAAAAAAGCTTTCAGTGTGTAACTTTTATTACTTTTGGTATTTTAATATGTAGCATTTTTTATTTCCATTGCCTTTTTATTTCCACTTGTTCAAATAAGCTTCCAGTGTGTAACTTTTATTACTTTTGGTATTTTAATATGTAACATTTTTTATTTCCATTGCCTTTTTATTTCCACTTGTTCAAAAAAGCTTTCAGTGTGTAACTTTTATTACTTGTGTTATTTTAGTGTTATTTTAGTATGTAGCATTTTTTATTTCCATTGCCTTCTTTTATTGCTGTTGTTTCCTATTCTATTTTCATTGATTTATTATTCCAGTTTATTCATCTTTTTATCCTGTTAAGCACCTTGGTCAATGCAAGGCATTGTAGGAAGGTGCTATACAAATAAAGTTTATTATTATTATTACTATTATAATAATGAATTCAATTTATAACACGCTTTTCATTAGTGAAAATCTCAAAGCGCTACACACATTGAATGCTATACACATTCATACACCGGTGGCGGCAGACTACCATGCAAGGTGCTTTCCAGTCCTACTTGGAGCAACTCGGGGTTAAGTGTCTTGCCCAAGGACACAACGACACATGGTGTGGGGAACCGGGATTCGAACCGCCAACCTTCCGATCGGGGGACGACTGCCATTAGCACTACGCCACGGCCGCCCCAGGTCTGTAGTGTATTTATTATGTGTGTGCTTTTATATAAATGTCATGGTTCTGTTCAGCCAATTTATGTTTCTGCCCTTCCCCCCTGGAATGTTAGGTGCAGAGTTTGGCACAAAGAGCTGCTTCGGGAGCTTCCAGTCTGTTTCCTGCATCTCTGACTCTTTTTCTTAATGATCAGGTAAGATTAATAAATGCACACATTTTACTATGTTGTCTAAGCACACAAGCATGATTGTATAAAACATTTGTGATTACATGATACACAGTTGTGAATAAGAAATAGGTTTAATCAGAATAACATATAGAACTGTGTATTACCCTTCACATCCTCTCTTGACCTATTAAAAATAGGTCAAAACAACCTGCACGACTCCAGTTGGATCCCCCGAAGAGGACCCCCATCCTAACACCACATCAAAAAGACACCACACCAAATAAAATCACCTAAACTAAAAATCAACTACATCCAACCCAACCTCTGTTGTAAACAATTACTGAAAACGTACTCAAATTCAGACCAAGGCTGAGAAGGATCACAGACACAGGTAATCAGTTAAGTGAGTTTATTTACAGTGCTGGGGTAAAGGAAGTCAGGGTTCCTGGAAGGAAAGGGGGAAAAAGATTAATGATGATGTTTGGGGAATATTGCAGTTTTAGTGTTTAATTAAGTCTCTCTCTTACAGAAGGAACTTGGAGGAGGCAGACCAGAGGGAGGAGGTGAGTGTCCATCAGGTGAGTAATTCCTTGTATTTATCCAAGAGTCCCAAGTAGTGTCTTGCAGGTGGCAGCTGGTGGAGGAGTGTCAGGCTGGAGGACAGAGTTTTCTCAGAGAAGGAGTCCAGTTTGGAGGCAGCTTGTCCAGTTTGGGTTCCAGAGGTGAGTCACAGATTTGTCTTGAAAACACAGGGAGACATAAGCTGGTTAAACATAAGTTCACAAAGGAGAACATTAAAATGACTGTCTCACAGTACCCAAGGTGACTGAATGATTCAGCAAAGACTGGAACCTCCACCAAGGCTTAAATAGCAGCTGGACTCATTAACCGGATTGGCAACAGCTGGTTACCCAGGAACTCCCATCTCCAACACTCAGCAACTGCAAGGTGAGTTCTCACATACACACAAACACAAACCCAACAACCTCTATCTGACTCCAAAATCAACCATCAAAAATAAAATCCAAACACACTCACCACATCCCAAACTAACCCCGAACTGACCCCATTATTAATCATCAAAACAAAATCCAAAACCACGAAACACACCCAAAAACAACAAGATCAGAAGAGAATAAATGTCATTAGAACAAATGCAACACCTCTCCATTCCACCTCAAACACCACCCCGCCACTACAGGTATCTGTTCTCCGCCAAATACAGGTGAGTTCGTGCAGCAGGCGATGGTCTGCACCTAGCCTGCACCAAGGGAAACACGTCCCAAAATAATCCACCTCCCTAGAAGCAATAATCTTTAAGATCCTTGCCCGTGCACAAGGTGTCACACACCCCATAAATAGGCAAAACAGAACAAGAATCCCCAGCGGCAAGGCCAAGAGCTTGACTATCACCTGAGGCCATGACCCACTAGTGAACCAAGACAGTGCATGCCACTGTCCTGTAGGCGCCTCCTCTGCCTGATGCTTCTGAAGTTCTCTCAGCTGGCGTAGGGCCGCTGTCACTCTGACCTGTGGATCTGAAACAGTCACATCGGGTATATAAGTACAGCAGGTGCTCTTACCAACCATCTCACACACTCCATTTACAGACGCCGTGAACAAATCCAACAACAATGTACAATGTAAAGACACAATACGCAGGGCCCTCAGCTCTGCGGAGGTGGTCTCTAACGCCCGTACCGCCCCATAAATGAACATCCCAAAGTGGTAATCTAAGGCCTCCACGCGCAACAGGTGATCGCCGACTGTTGATCCTGGGAAGAAGCAACGCTTCCATTCCACCGGAACCTCTGAACCCCAAGAAGACTTGTGCTGACTGACGTCAGAAGTCTTCGACCGTCCAACATTATGAGAACCATTACTCAAAGATATCAGGTACGACTCGTCTGTAACCGCAACAGGTGCACAGCACCCAGTCCAGTTTGCTGGCAAGGTCAGAAGCACCTCATGTCCACACAGCCAGACCAGAGCCTCAACCGGATACGTACCATTGCTGCCAGGCACACCCATGAACCCCTTCCTGGGTGGTATACCGCTCGAACCTCTCCTCAGGGAGTGACCCCACTACCACCTGATAAGAGTCCTGATGATGGATGCGGTGCACACAGACAGTAAACTGTCCACTGGATGGCCAATCAACAAATTGAGCTAACACCATCGGCTGTGATAATGTACTCAATTTGCACCACTTAGGCTGACATTGCAGGTGCTCCCTGAAAAATCCTCTGGAGCTAATCTGCAGAACACAGAATGACAGCAACCGGTCAAGAGGTTTAATACGCAATGGCAATTGTGATTTGGCAACAGGAAGTGGGGTGCAGATATAAGACTCGGACTTGTGACGCCCTCTGGCCAAGAACTGAGCATACCTGTACCAAGAGTTCCTCTGAAAGATTTTAGACAAATTCAATGACAGATGATCAGCATCCTGTACCTGGGTCCACGCCCCTTGCATGAGGACATCTCTCTTGTCCCTCTGATGAGGTACGGGACGACAGCTTGGACAACCTGGTATCACACAGAAATACTCCAACAACAGAATGATGGAGACCAAAATTGCTAACATCACACCCCCTATCACAAATAGTCTGTGATGGCCACTGGCCATGATGAATCCACGTCAGAAACAGAGCACAGTGGCGGCCGTGGTGTAGTGGTAATGGCAGTCGTCTCCCGATCGGAAAGTTGGCGGTTCGACTCCCGGGACCCGTACCATGTGTCGTTGTGTCCTTGGGCAAGACACTTAACCCTGAGTTGCTCCCAGTAGGACTGGAAAGCACCTTGCATGGTAGTCTTCTGCCACATGTTTATGAATGTGTGTAGCATTCAATATATGTGTAGCACTTTGAGATTTTCAGTAATGAAAAGTGCGTTATAAATTGAATTAATTATTATTATTATTATCACAGTGTCAACACTGTGAACCCTTGAATGTGATGAAAAACTATGAAAACACAAGTAAAATGACCCCCTTTACAGTTAAATAAGCGGACCTGAAAAGGAAGACACATACACAAACAGTGTTTAAATTCCAACGCTCAATGCATGCAAAAAGTTACAAAATCTTCTTTATGGAATCAGTACCTGCAAGAAAATTCAGTTTTATAATAAACACATCACTCTCCTAATGAATTTTCAAACTAGAATGAAGAAATAGAGCCAAACCCTTAACCCTCTGGGGTCTAAGCCCGCAAAGATGCGAGCTGGACGTTATGTCTATAAATAGCCTCTTTAAAGCACAGCTGCATGTGAAGTGTTGCATTCAAGTCTGTTGGACAGCAGAGACTCCAATCTTTATAAATTAGTGTTTTTATATTGATTTTGATGTGTATTTCCTTCAAAATACAACCAGAAATGTGACAGATAATTTCTGTTCGAGTATTGCGCCCTTGTGCGAGCAATCAGTTGATTTTTTATTACAAAAAGTCAATGAATTCAAAACGAAAATCTAATTTTGGAGTTTCCCTGAACACACCACATTGTGAAGCAACCAATCAGAACCGTTTTTTCCTCCATGTTGTTTTCTGCTCACAGAAACACAGCAGCAGTAGTTTTGGTGAAGAAGGTGTGGGGGGGAGGATTTCAGACATCATTTTAGGTAAGACTGGCTGTTTTGTTTGGTTTTTATTTGGTTTTTATGATTATGTAGTGTGTCTGCAGAGTTTTGTAGTCATTTTTGGTATGTTTTTCAGAATAAAAGGGAAAAAAACACAGAGAATTTGTGATGAAGATACTGTTTTCACACAATAGTCAGTGTAAATACTGGTAAAAACACGCATGGAAATTGCCCACTTTATGATGTGAAAATATGTATACTAATTCGTTTTTTACTAAGTTTGTATACAAGTTCTTAAAATATACCAATGAAATTTTCATTTTAGGCTGTCAAAATGGTTCATTAAATATTTTTGTGAGTTTCATAGTAAAACATATCAATATTTTA
>JBBPBX010009227.1:0-13475 GCA_038048925.1 Garcialebias charrua
CACCTGGGTGCCCGCGGGCACCATGTTGGTGACCCCTGATCTAGACCAAATCACAATAACAAAAAAAACACAAAGGAGTCTCTTCTAATGTCCTGGGAGTCTCATCCTGTGAAAGAACTGTCTCCTTACACCCGTGCTATATTTAAATAATACTTGTGAGCTCATGTTAGAACCAACCTTAGCAGAAATACAAAACTCTCTGTGTTGGTTTAGCAGCTCTTGTGTCTCAGCCATTGCGGCCCCCGGCGACGTATGTGTAGCCAGATAGTGGTCACCTGACTGTTGCAGCCAATCAAGAGCCTGCAATGAAATCAAAGACTGTGGGAGACTTTTGTTTCAGGCAAATTATAGATAATGTTGCTTATTACCCTATAGATTGTTCTCCTAATCAATCAGTAAATTGGTCCATAAAACAAACAAAACAGAAAAACGGAAAATGATGTCCTAACTAAAAGGGGAAAACTTCAAACTTTTTATAACAATAAAAAAATAAAAAAAATAGCATCAGGTTCTTTTGGATCTTACATGAATCAGATATATTTATATAATAAAAGTCAGGGTTTCATTTTTAAGATTGCTGATACCATACCATACCATTTTATTTATAAAGCACTTTAAACAGGAACAAGTCCACACCAAAGTGCTGGACAAACAAACACGCAACACATACAATGAAGTACAACATGAAAAACATAAAAACATTGCAGATCATAAATCAAACGATCCAGTACACATCAGCTGGCATTGAAAGGGCTGATGGGGCTGTCTACCTGCTGGGCATGGGTTTGGAACATCAGGTACTGCTGGCACTGATCCAGTCTACGTTTTTTCAAAGTCCAGAAATGAAGGACTCTATTTTCTCTCTGGAGCAACTCACTGAGAATACCTAAGAACAAACACACCAGAATCAGTTAAAGAACAATTAAAATGTCTGCAAATAAAAATAATTTAAGAGTGGTGTCCCTCAGGGCTCTATCCTGGTTACACTCTCTTTTTCTGTTTAATAACTGATGTACATGTTTTTTTTTTTTCACCTTTGACCTGTTGCTCTGGCACTCTGGAGTGCCCAGTGACCTCAGTAACACCAGTTACCCCAGAAACAGTGACATTATGACCGGAGATGTTCGCCATGGTGACGCTGTTGCGATGAATGTATTTGAGGAAAACCTCAGCGTTCCTTCTTGCCAAAGTGCATGCCTGTTGCCAAGGGAACAATTTAATTGATTTTCTCAAAGTCAAAGTTTATCACTGAAACTGAACTAAAATGAAGAGAAAGAACTGAAACACTCAAAGACAGAATCAAAGCTTGAAACAAAATTATGAAACCGAAACAACCAGTTTTTAAAATCTTAAACAAGACACAAACATTTCTTAACAGATCAACCCAACTTAGAACTTTTAAACTTGACTAACTCATAGTTTCTGACTCAATTAAATCATATTACGGCAATTAAAATTCAGGGATATGAAATTTTCACCTTCAGGAACGCCTCTTTCTGTTCCATGTGTTTGCTGATGAGCGGCAACAGCTGCTCAGGCTGCCTCTCTCCTCCTCCACACCAGTCCTCCTCCCTGCGGTACTCCTGCTCCAGACTCTCCAAGACGCCACACACCTGGAACCACATGCATGAAGACAACATGCATATAAGTAGTATTCATTGTGTGTGTGGGGTGGGGGTGGGGGGTTGAAGCCCTTTGACCAGCTGCTGGTTGAACTAGGTTTTACCTGCTGAGATGTTCGGTAGAAGGCAGCAGATGCATTGACCAGTTTGAGTCTGTCTTCAATCCTCAACATCAGCGTCTGCCAGTGAAGCGCCACGGTCTGGGCACAAGCCCTAACTGCGTCGGGATCGTAGTGGCCTGACCTGTTCAGGGAATCCAGAGGTCACAGGAAAGGTCAAATAACATCCAACAAATACCTGGTATTGACAGAGTCGAGAAAAGTACAATCTAATGTTGAGCCATTGGTTGTTTCTGGTTGGTTTGACTGTCTGCGTAAAAGGTTTAGATAGTAACTAATGATAACTACAACTGAGCAGGTCATTGGTGTTGGCTTCTCTTCACTGGCTAAGTCCAGACCTTCACAGAGCTGTATTTAGACAACACTTAACGAGGTTCCCTTCATAGACTTTTATGACGTTTCTATTTTTTTCAGATTTTTCTGCTCTTTGTTGAGTTTAATATTCGTGTAGTTGCATTTATCAGGCAGAAACTTACCTGACCAGCAGCTCTGCTCTCTGCTGCAGAGCCAGAGCCACCTGATGAGTCCTCTGCAGGGAGTCAGCGTGCAGCAAAGCCTACAAAAGACATCATTCTCCATATTTATTATTCCAGCTGAAGGAATCTGAGGGAATAAAACTGTCATGTGTGTCTGGTTACTATGGAAACGTGTCTTCTATGATGGACTGACCAGAGCCATATATATATGGCTCTGGGACTGACATCAGCCTCATCCTCAGGATGAAGGCATCTTTCTTTATTCTGATTTTATCAGTTATCATAGAAAGCTGTTTACATGAGGTGCTAGTAGTCCACATTTTGACTCACTTCGGCTGATAATAAACTGATTCAAAAGGCTCAACGTCAGCCAAAACTAAGAAATACTTTTTACTGAATATAGTTATATAGACGGAAAAGCAACTGATTTGTGGGAAAATACTGTAAAACTAAAACAATAAGATTTATTCTGTTTTTCTTACATAAAATGAAACTTTTAACAATGACAAGATCATAACATTCTTATTTTTACGAGAAGAGTCGTGTTTAGTTTTTTTGTGTGTTTGTGTTCTGTGTAGTTTCAGAGTCAGAGAGTCTTTATTGTCATTTGCACCGCATGTGGTACATGTGATGAAAACGAGATTATGTACACGGGGTCCCAGTTACATCCAACAACAAATGCAAGAGAAAAACAGTAATAACATCTAGAATTAACTAAGAAAAACATCAACTATTAATACACTAAGCCTAATATAGTGGAAATAAACAGCAGCACGAACATGAGTTTGTATGAGCAGATGGTCACAGATGAACACAGATGTTTATGTTTATGTTTATGTTTATTAAATTTGTTCATTTTTTTACAAAAGAAACAATACAAGGCAATCTCATAATGATAGTGTACAAAATGTAAAAAAATGAAAGGTGGCAGAAAGAAGAATAAATCTTATTATATCTGCCCCTTATCTCCAACAATCAGATTAAACAACAGTAGTCAAACCATGTAAACAATAATAATCTTCAACCAACTTTTTCCAACAGTCAGGTTAAACAATAATATTCTTCAACCAACAGTACAAAATTACTAACTCTTTTTAATTTTCTAACTAACAGTACAAAATGACTAACTCTTTCTAATTTTTTAACTAATACAATACACATTACGTTATTTCACATATATTTTTTTAACACATTTGTTTTGATCATTTTTTTAAATGTAAACATTGACTTGGCATTTTTAACTACATTCTCCAAGCCATTCCATAATCTAATTCCCTGGATTGAGGTAGAACGTCCCTTCAAACTGGTTCTGAATTGTGGTTTTACAAACAACTCTGTTCCCTTAAGATTATAACAACTTTGTCTTTTAACAAAGTGCATTTGGATATTTAAAGGTAATGCATTATTTTGAGCTCTATACATAACTGATAAAATATTATAGTCTACCAAATCATGGAACTTCAATAATTTTAGTTGATAAAATAATGTACTTGATGGATGACGGTAATGCTTTCTAGTGATAATTCTTACAGCTCTTTTCTGTAATACAAAAATAGGCTTTGTGATTGTTTTACACGCTTTCCCCCAAACATCAATACAATAGATTAAGTGTGGAACAATGATTGTGTTATACAACAAATACAGAGCTTTATCATTCAATAGGTCTCTGACTTTGTACAGTACTGATGAACACAGCAACAAGAAAACAGATCAGCATCAGCACAATGTGATATTTTGCAGTGTTTATTTTTTATTTTATTTTTATTTATTCATGAGTCTAACAGCCTCAGGGTAGAAGCTGTTCCTCAGTCTAGTGGTTCTACATTTGATGCTCCTCAACCTCCGTCCTGAGGGGAGTGGGGCAAAGAGTGAGTGTGCTGGGTGAGTGAGGTCTTTCATGATGCAGGTGGCTCTTTTCCTGCATCTGGAGGTGTAAATGTCTGTGATGGTGGGGAGACTGACTCCAACAGACTTCTGTGCAGCCTTCACCACTCTCTGTAGAGCTTTCCTCTCTTCAACTGTGCAGCCTCCATGCCACACGTTGATGCTGGAGCACAGGACGCTCTCCACTGCACACCTGTAGAACGAGGTGAGAACTGGGCTGCTCAGACCAGCACGTCTCAGCCGTCTGAGGAAGTAGAGTCTCTGATGACCTTTCTTGATCAGGCTGGTGGTGTTGTTGCTCCAGCTGAGGTTATCATTCATGTGTACACCCAAGTATTTGTAGCTGGAGACCACTTCCACTGCAGACCCACCTATTTTCAGTGGGGCGTGGGTGTGTTTGTTCCTTCTGAAGTCCACAATCATCTCCTTTGTCTTCTTCACATTCATGTGAAGATTATTCTCTTTGCACCAGCTCTCCAGGTGTTCCACCTCCTGTCTGTAGCTGGACTCATCATTGTTTGTGATGCATCCCACCACCGCTGTATCATCTGCAAACTTAACAATATGACAGCCTGGAAGTGTGGCTGTACAATCATATGTGAGCAGAGTGAACAGAAGGGGGCTCAGCACACATCCTTGAGGAGAGCCAGTGCTGAGGGTTATGGTGGAGGAGGAGAAGTTGTGGATCTTCACGGACTGTGGTCTGTCTGTTAAGAAGTCTAGTACCCAGTTACAAATGGAGGGGCTTAGTCCAAGTGTAGATAGTTTGTCTATCAGAGTTTGGGGGATCATGGTGTTGAAGGCAGATGTGAAGTCCACGAAGAGCAGACGCACGTATGAGTCCTTCTGATCCAGGTGGGTGAGAGCAGTGTGGACCACGGAAGAAATGGCGTCCTCTGTTGATCGGTTCTCGCGGTATGCATATTGATGAGGGTCCTCGTTGATGTTGACGGTTGCCTTGATGTGGGTCATGACCAGTTTCTCAAAACATTTAGCGACTACCGGGGTGAGTTTGATTTAGTCTGACGATTGTGTTTATTTTAAGATCCACATAAAGACGTCTGTCTTGTATTACTTTTATCTGCTGTTTGTAACAAAATGTCTTGAAGAAGATGCGCCACCTGTATTAGTGCATTGTGTTTGTTGCTTCATTTTAATGGGACATTTGTGTTTTTAATAGCACTGAAGAAATAATCAAACCAGACATGTTGTATGCCATCAATTATTCAATGTAACGACATGCAAAACTTTGTTTTTTACTACTCTTCGCAGAAAATTGTTTTTATATAGTGCTAATGTACAATAAAAAATTGTTTTACTGTTTTGAATGGAATGCAGTTAAAGTGTATGTGCAGTGACCTCTATGGCCTGTTGGAGGCGCTCGTGCTCCCTCTGCAGCTGCTCAGCTTCAGACAAACAGCTGGAATTCAACATGCAGGAGGACAGCATCACCTCCCCTTCAGAGATCCAACCCAACACCTGACACAGATGGACAGACAGACAGGTTGGGAGCGGTTATGTGTGTGTGCACGCGTGTGCCCACCTGGATGAAGGTGGTACCTGTTTGACTTGGCTCTGCAGGTGTCTCAGCTGCAGGTTCTGCTCCAGATGTGTGTGCGTGTGATCCGCAATCTGCTGCAGTTCCTTCTGTTTGTCCTGCAGGAGGTGCTGCAACTCCTCCACCTGGGAAGAGAGACCCCCCTCCACCTCCGAAAGCTCAATGCCTGGCACGCGCGCACACACACACACACACACACACACACACAAAACCACATTTCAGATCTTCAATAAGGACACTGTCGAGTAAGTGATACAATATCACTGATCATGTGTGTGTCTGCTCTGTGTGTTTTTCACGTCTGTGTGTGTCGCCATGGCAAATTCAATACGCTGGTTTCCATGGGGACCAGCTGTGTGCTTCAGAGAGCAGTTTCCATAGCAACCTTGTCCCCCTTTTCCCCCTCTCCCATTATCCTCTTTGCCCCCCCACCCCCCAACCCCAATTTCCACCTCTAATATCATCAGTGTGTTACTGAAGCGGTCACATAGATGCTACACTGTAGGCGAAAAAAATCTGCTTGTCTTTTAAAATATTCTGAGGGGAAAAAACTGTTAAAAAACATTAAAACCTTTATTTTTACAGTACATGTTGATGTATTAAATCGTTATACTGCAGCTGGTTTAAATTCAGCTCTTTACCTTGAAATCCACTTTGATCCATCTCGCCAAGAGACACACCACCTGATCGCATTTCTGCTTCTGATTTTATGTAGCTCTCTGACCAACACAACCTCTTTTAGGACCATTAGAATTATTAACAAACCTCCTCCTTTCAAAAACCATTAGAGGAAACCATGAACAAATGAAGGACTATTGGAACCCACATAAAATCCTGAAAGTATCTCCTTGTTTCCTAAACGAAACCATTCATTCAGCCTTTATTTATACAGGTTAATCCCATTGAGCCTCGGGGACTCATTTACAAGCGAGACCTGAAACCAACAAATGACCTTCGTGTGACCTCTTCTGGAACCATCACAACTCCTTGTACAGATCCTTTAAGTCTACTAAGAACCTCTGGACCCATTTTAGAATCCTGAAACCACTAAAACATTAATGTAACTCATAAAAGTGAGAGTACAGATCATTGAAAGGTCTTCCTTTGAAATCCTAATGAAGCAGAACCTTTGGACGTCTTAAAACCTTAACTCTCTAGTCGAACTTGAAATCCTCTGCATATTTTAACAACTTTGTTGTTTTCTTAGGAAACACTCAAATCATTCTAAAAATTCTTGATGCTGTGCTTGGAACTCTAAAAACACTTGGCCAAATATATTATCACCATTACCTCCACAACCCTTAGTTAATCACTGAAAACTGTTCCTACAACCCCTCTGGTATCTTGTGGTGTACCCCATGGCTCAATCATTGGTCCCATGACTTTCTGTTTAGATAAGCAACCTGTATGTTCTGTTATTTAGAAACTGCTTTATATCTTTAATTGCCAGATAGCTTTGTGCTATTTTCAGACCAGGTGCAGTGGTAGCTCGAGGACTAACAGTGAGACTCTTACCTGAAGCCTGAACCTCTGACATATACTGCTGAAGATCATGACCTTGCTGGATGACCTCATAGATCATATTGTTCATAGCCAGCCTTCGCTCCATGTGCCTGCAGATCAATCACATCATCATTAAAAGCCTGCCAAAAAAGACTTCTTGTATTCATGAAAATTCAGCACACCGGCCTGTTCACCTGTGAATACGTTGTTGTGCTAATGTTAGTGCCTCGGGGCTAGACTCCACTAAGCGTGACTGTCCCAGGGCTAGTTTGTCCGGAGCTAGCTGGTCCTGGTTTGTTTCCGCTAGCCGTGGAGATGTTAGCTTCTCACTGGAAAAATCCTGGGACTGTTTTTGGAGATCCTGTTTCCAGGCATCTATTTCACTTGTCACCTAGAAAATAAAAACGAACAAAGAATTCAGCTTTGATTCAGTTCGGAGCGAAAAGGAGCAAAGAAAATTTGAATTAACCTCCAACGTGCACTGATGAAGAATGCGGAACTGTAGGAAGATATCTAGTCGGATCTTCTTCTGGTGGAAAAGTTCCTCAAGTTGAGCGTGAGACTCCTCCAGCTGTTGTAAGACTGACTCCACGTGGGCCACTGAGCTGCCCTGGGGCCTGAAACAAGCATACCCACACATTACAAACATTTTTAAAGAAGCCAACTGCATTACAAACCTGCAAACAAACACTTGAACACAGATTACACCAACCTGGAAAGAAAACGCCTCAACAGAACATACAAATAAAAAAGTGTGCTAACTTGTCAGCAATGTCTGGTCCAGAAAAGAAATGCATCACCGAGACAGATGCATGTCAGAGATAGCAGATCCCATCTGAGGCAGATGCCTCGTATCACAGGCCTGTTTGCATAATTAGGCCTTTTGATATTCACCCCCTCTGACTGACAAATAGTATAATTGAAGTATCAAGTAGGACAAAAGGTAGGCACAAAATAAACAAGTCAACACAAACGGGGAGAAAAGATGTGGTGTTATTTTTGTCCTGTGGGGAAAAAAAAGGAGGAGGAAAAAACAGCATTTTGAGCTAAATCTGCTGTCAGTCACAGTCAACTGGTGTGAGTCGGTGCATCGCAGAGGCTGGTCCTGTGAATGCCTGCAAAACACAGAGCGTGAGGCCCGATTGTAATTATGCTGGAACTAATATGCTTTTCAAAATGAGCCATTATGAGCTAATGCTGCACTGCCAAAGCCCTGTCTGTTTTTGTCCCTCCGTCTTGGATAGTTTGCAAAGGTATCGCTGGTATTGCGGCTGGGGGGGTTCTGATATTAAAGAAAAACTGTGATGGGAGACGCTTTGATTTGAGTTCTTACAGGTGCCACATAGGGATTTGATTCTGTAAAACTGATTCTTGTTCACTTTCCTTATAGCTTTTCAGTAGGGGTGCACCGATAAATCGTCCGGCCGATTTATCGGCCCCGATTTCCCTAATTTTGGGAAATCGGCAATGCTTGCATGAGAAAACGATTTTACAGATTTTTTTTTTGTTTGAACTTCATGTATACTTCAGAGCACTACCTTGTGACCAGTTTGTGGTTTGTATTGTTTCTAGAATATTGTTCAAGGGTCTGTTTTTCAACAAAATAAGATTGAAATTTGAAGGCGCATTATGACCTTACAACGTCTAACAGTGTTGCTTATAAAACAAAATCGGTATCGGCCAAAATCGGAATTGGCAGGTCAGACTTTGTAGAAATCGGTGATCGGCCAAAAAACTGCAATCTGTGCACCCCTACTTTTCAGATAGTTTAATTTATTCTTGAAAAACAGTATTACGTAACAAAGTTTTACTGTCAAGCCTTTTAGACACACATTTCATAATTGTTGTCAGCACTTTGGCCAACGGTGTTGTTTTAAAGTGCTTTATAAATAAAGTTGTATTGTATTGTATTGTATTTCTTGTAAATGTAACTGTAAGTTGGTTAACTATAAATTGCACGGTTTTAGCCACTGTTTCATCAGCTCGTTAGACACAATGTTTATTGATGCTGTTACGTGTCATAAACTTGTACCTTTACAGATCGCTGGTTAATTGCCACATTGAGTGGACAGCTGTCCATTTACGGTAATTAGCATTACCTCAGCATCTTAGGGGGTAAAGGTGGAGAACTGGAGGCCTTAAAAGGAGTAGCACAGCGAAGGGGGTCCACATGATGACTGGTTTTAGGGGAACCATCGTGTGATGAGGATCCCATCTGCCTGAGGTCTGTCTGAAAGGTCAGCAGAGGAGAGCGAGGGGAGATAAAGGCGTTTAAACCTCACAGCAACCTCAAACCATTTCGTTTAGGTCCTTCAAGAGCAAGAACTGTGTTTTATCTAAAAGGTCCGGTCAGATTTAAAGCATCATTAAAGCAGAGTCACAGCAGGGTGAAATGATGTGCTTTTCTTAATAGAGTTCATTTGCAGAAACACCAAATTAGACAACGTCAGCCGCCTGTTCTTGTCTGAGCAGCGTGTCAAAGTTGTGCTCAGTATTCCCTCNAAAGTGTGCTAACTTGTCAGCAATGTCTGGTCCAGAAAAGAAATGCATCACCTAACGTCCTTTTTTTTTTTCTCCTACACTAGATTTTACACAACGTATTGTACAAAACCTGAAAACTGACACATCCAATCTCCCTACATGACCCAGAATCCAAGTGTTTTCACACATTCAAAATGATCCATAAATATAAAACTAATGTGAAGTTGCCATCATCTCATAAATACACTTCAAGATTATACAGTACATTAGACTAAACACAAAAGCCTAGACTACAAACACAGCCGTATATTGTTCATAATCTAATAATAGCCACCTTTGCCTTTTGCATTAGATAAAACTAATGCACCCACACAGTTAACACAACAGAATGGGAGGAATATCTTTCAGTTATCAGGCTCCTTTCTTGTGGAACCAACTTCCAGTTTGTGTCCATGAGGCTGACACATTGTCCAGTTTTAAGGCTGGGATTAAGACTTTCCTTTTTGATAAATCCATCCAATCCAATTAGGATTGGCTTGTCATGCTGTCTTAAGCTTAGACTACTGGAGGACAAATTGACCACATTTCTTAAAATGATTTGTTACGATCTAATAGTTTTCATTTGATATCATTTCTATGTTAACATGTGATTCTAGACCTGCCATTGTGTATCTGTTCCTCTCAAACCCAGCCTGTCAGTGCCTTGAGACGACTTTTGCTGTGACTTGGTGCTATATAAATAAACTGAATTGAATTTAACATAATGAGTACACATCATCTAGAAAAGAATCTTAGGGAGTTAAGGGAGTGGTGGGCATGTGATCAACTCCCCGGACCAACATCAAAATGTGGGTGCGATTTGTAAAACGCCCACACCTGCATCCATCCTCATTTGCCCCACTATGAACCCTTGAGCAAGGCCCTTAAACTCCACCATCAGCTCCCCTGGGTGTCCTTGATAGCAGCTCTCTGCTCCACACTCAGGGCTGTCGTAGCTCGGTGGTCTGTGGTTGTGTCAGGAAGGGCATCTGGGGTAAAAACGATTGCCAAGTCTTTGTGCGACTTAGTTCACTGTGGTGACCCCTGAAGAAGGGAGCAGCCGAAAGAACAAAAAAAATCTACATTCTCAAATGGAAAATAACTAGATGCCTTTTCTTGAATTTGAGGTCTTGTTACCTTCCTTTCAGTCAATCAAGGTGGCTGAGAATCTACATTAAAAATGACAAAAAAAGGTTAAATCGTGTCATCTAGACCAGTTTCTTTAAATGAGAAATGTTTTGTCCCCCATCCAGAGGACTTCCTCAGCCTGACAACCAGATCTGTCCCATAGGTAGCCTTCACTGGTGTGTTTCAAGTCAACCTCCTGTTAGAATCTCTGAAGTAAGCTTTTAACACATGCAAAACACGCCCATCCAAAACAATCACATGTACCGTATTTTCCGGCCTATAAGTCGCACATTTTTGCCTACATTTCCAAGCCCTGCGACTTATAGGCCGGTGTGACTTATACGTGGATTTTTCGGTTTTTTCACTTTGGTCAAAAAACGGTGCAGTACCCATTTTGGCCGCTAGAGGCGCTGGTACCAGTTTCGGGCGCATGTGGCGCAGGCAGTACCAGTTTCGGCCGCTATGGGCGCTAAGAAACCCTGTACAGTACAGTACACTGTTGACGTCTGCCGGAATTACCGGTATATTATTATTATTATTAAAATATTAAGGAAAAGTTCAACTAAGACACATCTTTGCTATATTTTTCAGCTACAAAGAAAATAGATTTTAAGTGTTAATCTTGTCAAAAGTCCTTCCATGCACGTTCTTGCAGCAATTTAGCAGCCAGTACATTTTGGGCAAAACACCAGCCCACATTTCCAGGTTTTCAGCAGTGACCGGTCACATCAGCTGGGACGTGTCACGTCAGTGGTGACGTGAGGTGCGACTTATAGCCCGGTGCGACTTATAGGGCGGAAAATACGGTACAACAATCAAATGTTTTAGCCCAGACGGCCAACTTGCTACTCACAGAACGTACAGAAAGAAACTGGTCCACCAGATGACACGATTTAACATTTTTTGTTGTTTTCTACAAAGTACCTGGACGGCTGAGCTTACAACCTTTTTCTGAACCACTTTGGCCTTGGTGTCCTCAGGCTGTTTGTGTGAGTAGCAAGTTGGCCATCTGTCCTAGAACATTTGGTTGTTGTACATGATGATTGATTGTTTTGGGTGGGTGTGTTTCGCACTTGTTAAAAGCCTACTTCTGAGATTCCAACAGGAGGTTGGCTTGAAACACAGCAGTGAAGGCACGGACAGATCTGGTTGGCTGACAAAGTCCTTTGGATGGGGGACGCAACATTTCTCCCTTAAAGAAACTGGTTCAGATGACGTGATTTAACATTTTTTGTTGTTATCTACCTGGATGACTGAGCTTACAACCCTTTTCCCGAACATGTACAGTACAGTATATAAATTCCTCTGTAATCTGAATTTTTTTCTTCTTCAATATTTGAATAACCCTACCACCCTCACCCTAATTGATATATAACAATAATAAACAAACATAATTACATTTAAAAAAAAACATTCATTCTAAAAATAAAAAAACATACGCCCCGAAACACAATAATCATAAAAAATGTACCAAAATATTCAACAGTTTTGAAAGAAAGTAATAACAACAGACATATAAATTGTTTATCTAAATAAAACATTGAAAACAATCTAAAAAACACCCACACACCCACTGAAGTCACTTCCTGTACACAATCGTAAACACACACATTCAACTAAACCTGACAACCCATCAATTAATAATCTAAATGACGTGGAAAACAAAGATGCAGAAACACTACAATCGTTAAAACGAACGTACAAAACTTTCTCCATAATCTGAGAAGAACCTTTAATGAAACACACAGAATGCTTGGAAATTATTGGATCCAGATAACATAATCTAAAAAAAAAACATGCAGACCCTCATTCACGAAAATGTTCGTATTTTTATCCTAAATTTCTCCTACTTTTGTTCGTACGAAGCGTTCGTACGAACATGCCACGTCAGATTCAACAAAGTCTTCTATCCTGAGGAAACGTGTGTAAATGGGTTGCGTAAATATGATGAATCCCACCTGTTCTAAACAGCTGCGCGTGCACACGGAGAGGTCATTTACATAATTCCCACCCCTCAAAACACCATATAAGGCCACGTTTCCTGCCTTCTGACAGCAGGAAGTGTCCATTCATTCAAACTCAAGAAGTAAAAGGAGGAACTTCACGCGTTCGGAGATCTGCTCTCAGTCGCGCTGTGGCTACCCCCCCCCCCCCCCCCCGCAAGTGTCGGATGGTCAAATATCTTTAATTTTAGTGTACTGTTCAATCCAGGGAATTAGATTATGGAATGGCTTGGAGAATGTAGTTAAAAATGCCAAGTCAATGTTTACATTTAAAAAAATGATCAAAACAAATGTGTTAAAAAAATATATGTGAAATAACGTGATGTGTATTGTATTAGTTAGAAAATTAGAAAGAGTTAGTCATTTTGTACTGTTAGTTAGAAAATTAAAAAAGAGTTAATAATTTTGTACTGTTGGTTGAAGAATATTATTGTTTAACCTGACTGTTGGAAAAAGTTGGTTGAAAATTATTATTGTTTACATGGTTTGACTACTGTTGTTTAATCTGATTGTTGGAGATAAGGGGCAGATATAATAAGATTTATTCTTCTTTCTGCCACCTTTCATTTTTTTACATCTTGTACACTATCATTATGAGATTGCCTTGTATTGTTTCTTTTGTAAAAAAATGAACAAATTTAATAAACATAAACATAAACAAA
>JBBPBX010009227.1:14738-25377 GCA_038048925.1 Garcialebias charrua
CACACACACACACACACACACACACACACGCTCAAACCCCTCAGTAATCAAAGGCTATTAACTGCCGGTGCTTTGGCAACAAAACAGATGTAAGATTCATGAGTCTGTGCCGGTGACTGTTGTCTTTGCCACAGGCTAGTAAAGAAACAATTAGTGCAGAGCTGGCCTCACTGTCTGCCACAATCAATAGTCCCTGATGGGTTTCTAAGCCTATTGACCGAAGCCTGTTCCCGTCCCTGACCTCCAGTCTGCAGCAGCAGCAGCAGCAGCGTCGGCCCATACCTGAACCTGGGGACGGGGTCACTGGGTTAAACAAGGTGGGCTTCATGCAAACCAGCAGCTCTTAACGCTGTCTGTTACTGGATGTTCGCTGCACATACAACCCAAACAGGGTCAACTTAAAGTCTTACACCGAGGGCTCTCTGAAGACAGAAGAAAAAACATTTCACGTCATGAATCTGAAGATCACGTGTGACTTCACTGCTGATGATCATACAAAGTCCGACTCTGTGAGACTCTGCTAAACGAGTCCTTCAGTTCAGGAGAACAGTGTGGGTTCTGAATCACTGGTTTTATTTTCCTCTCCACAGATGAATTCAGACCTTTGACATTTAAAACTATAATTTAAAAAATAAATAAATATAAAATTATATTCCCAAATATATTTTCGATCTTTTGAAGCCACTCTGTCAGTCTAGAACTCTGAGGTCTTCTGATCAGTTACTACTGACAGTTCCTAGAACCCATTTTAAAACCCGTGGTGATAGAGCATTTCACGTGGTGGCTCCGAGGCTCTGGAACGCTCTCCCTCTAACAATGTGTGGCTCTGAGTCGACTGATGTATTTAAAAAAAGTCTTAAGACTTATCTTTTCAAACAGGCTTATGGTTAACTGTGCTTATAGATTTGAGAGTTTATCATGTGTAACCTTTTTGTACAGCATGTTTTAAGAGTTTATGATTTTATTATGATTTTATTATGTGTATTTCTTTTGTAAAGCACTTTGTGATTTTATATCTGTGAAAGGTGCTATGTAAACAAAGTTTACTTACTTAAAACTACATCCAGGCTGCGTTCACACTGTAGAGACTTTTTGCTCAGATCAGATTTCTTAAATGCGACCTCCGCCAATCTACCGTACAAATTCTCTTAGGCCCCTGCGTGCAGAAGAAGACGACACGCCACACACGGTGTTCAGGCAGCAAACATGCGTGCTACACATGTTAGCATGTGTGTATTGATGCTGCTGTGCAATAAGAACCGTTTCAATTATTCAGCTTGTTTGGACCCGTTTGCCTCTTGAAGGTCCCTCTGGTGCAGAACTGTATTTATCAAATTGGAGCGACGCACTGAAGGTGGAAACAAACTCAAGTGGTGATTGTGTCAGAACGACCCGACACCAACATTGGTATCATCTGTTGCTGTAGATTCACTGACCCAGGACATGACAAACAAACAAACAATACAAGTAAATAAATAAATAAACTATACAACTTGTCATTTTTAGCTGAAGACGTGCAGAGTTGTGAGCTTTCAACTGAATGACGTCTGTATCAATATTCAATATTCAATATTCAATATATATCTTGAACTTACTGCCTGGGAATAATAAAGTATCCATCCATCCATCCATTCATCCATCTGTTCATCTATCTGTCCATCCATCAATTCATCCATCCATCCATCCATCCATCCATCTGTTCAGCTATCTGTCCGTCCATCAATTCATCCATCCATCCATCCATCCATCCATCCATCCATCCATCCATCCATCTGTTCAGCTATCTGTCCGTCCATCAATTCATCCATCCATCCACCATCCATCTGTTCAGCTATCTGTCCGTCCATCAATCCATCCATCCATCCGTTCAGCTATCTGTCCGTCCATCAATCCATCCATCCATCCATCCATCTGTTCAGCTATCTGTCCATTCATCAATTCATCCATCCATCCATCCATCTGTTCAGCTATCTGTCCATTCATCAATTCATCTATCCATCCATCCATCCATCCATTTGTCCATCAATCCATCCATCCATCCATCCATCCATCTGTTCAGCTATCTGTCCATTCATCAATTCATCCATCCATCCATCCATCTGTTCAGCTATCTGTCCATCCATCAATTCATCCATCCATCCATCCATCCGTCCATCAATCCATCCATCCATCTATCTGTTCAGCTATCTGTCCATCCATCCATCCATCCATCCATCCATCCATCCATCCATCCATCCACAATGCAACATGACTGCTCAGACTGAAGTCTCTTTGAGAACCATCAGATATGGATCTGATTCAGTACCGCATATGAAGAAGAGCTGGGTTTGGATTTGAAATAATAAGAATAAAACTCAGATTCGTCACGTTCAGAATCAGAAATGGGTCACATCTGGGCAAAAAATATAGATTTGGGCCTCATCTGCCTGCAGTGTGAACGTAGCTTCAGACAAGGCCAGGAAAAATACTCTGCATGAATCAGAGTAGACTTTTTAATTTCAGATGTATTTTTTACTCTGCTCTTTGGAGCTGGTTACTTACTGGTTTATCTATAATGTCGTGTTTTTACATCTTGTTGCACCTGCTGCTCAATCTCAGCTGAACACTTTAATTCTAGTTGATGTTTGTTTACTTTTATTTCACTGCATTTATTCCTATCCTTATGTCACGACTCATGAAGCACAGGAAGACGTGCAGCACATGAATTTCAGTGAACTGTGTGAAATAGTCCATGCTACAGAAGACAATAAAAACTTTGGGGGTTAAATACAGACGAGGTGTTTTCAGTCCTGAAGAGAGCGCTCACACATGTTGTCCAGACTGAACCAAACATCTCACCTGTCCAGCTGAACGCTGCCTGAAAAGAAGCTAGCTGCTAACAGGCTGAGATACATTCAAACAACTTACAGGCAGCATTCTAAGACTATTAAATAATACATAATTTAACCAAACTAACTACAGGGAGTCCGCGAGTTACGGCAACCTCGACCTACGGCAACTCGAACTTACGGCATAAATCAAAATTAATAAAAATATGAATTAAAAAAAAGGGAAAAAAATTGTTTAAATGTTCTTAATTTCATCTGTACAGCACTTTGTTGCAGCTGTGGTTGTTTTAAATGGCTTTATAAATAAAGTATCATTATTATTATTGTTATTTTATAATTTTTAAGCCTATTTGAGCAACTTCCTGTGGCAACCGGAAATGCCGCCTCCGCCATTTTGTGGTTAGTTCCAGACTCGACAGGCTGCTTTGGAGGACTGTGTGTCCGATAAGAGGTTGCCTCATACGGATAAATGAGCTGGAAACGCTCGGTGAACTCTGTGGACGTCTCAGGCCCGGAGCAGCAGCCGCCGATCGCCCCGCTGCATCCCACCACGCTAACGCTAACACGTAGCTGATGGCGGAACTAAGTCCCCACCGAGCCGAAAGGCGGGCCGGCGGTGAGAGCCTGCTGCAGCCGGAGCTCGCCTGATGTCTGCTTGGTAGCCCCAGATGTTGGATGAACACCGAGGTAACATGCTAAAACGCGGATAAACAGCTGGGTAGCCTTTTGGAGTGACGACACCGAGCTAACGCCGGGGGCTAAAAGGCCTTTTGGAGTGACGACACCGAGCTAACGCCGGGGGCTAAAAGGCCTTTTGGAGAGACGACACCGAGCTAACGGAGGGCTAAAAGGCCTTTTGGAGTGACGACACCGAGCTAACGCCGGGGGCTAAAAGGCCTTTTGGAGAGACGACACCGAGCTAACGCCGGGGGCTAAAAGGCCTTTTGGAGAGACGACACCGAGCTAACGCCGGGGGCTAAAAGGCCTTTTGGAGAGACGACACCGAGCTAACGGAGGGCTAAAAGGCCTTTTGGAGTGACGACACCGAGCTAACGCCGGGGGCTAAAAGGCCTTTTGGAGAGACGACACCGAGCTAACGCCGGGGGCTAAAAGGCCTTTTGGAGAGACGACACCGAGCTAACGCCGGGGGCTAAAAGGCCNAGTCAGGTTTAAAATATGAATTTCAATCTCTCCATTAAAGGTAGACTGAATAGCATGTTGAAATGATCAAAACAAATGTGTTAAAAAAAATATATATGAAATAGCGTAATGTGTATTGTATTAGTTAGAAAATTAGAAAGAGTTAGTCATTTTGTACTGTTGGTTGAAGATTATTATTGTTTAATCTGATTGTTGAAAAAAGTTGGTTGAAGATTATTATTGTTTACATGGTTGATTATTGTTGTTTAATCTGATTGTTGGAAGTAAGGGGCAGATATAATAAGATTTATTCTTCTTTCTGCTACCTTTCATTTTTTTACATTTTGTACACTATCATTTATGAGATTGTCTTGTATTGTTTCTTTTGTAAAAAAAAAATGAACAAATTTAATAAACATAAACATAAACAATAGCATGTTCAGGATCCTTCTTTCAAACAAATCTGAAGCAAAGAGGTTTACCCTTTTCCTTGGATGTGAATCTGTTAATTTGTTACCATCAGAAATATTTATTTATTTAATATTTAAACAGGAAAGGGTTAAAAGAAATCGAGCCTGTCAGTAAAATAATGTAAACGTCAGTAAAAGACGTGATCACAGCTTACCATGGTGACGACTGAAGCTCAGTTTGTAATGGAGTTACACCTTAACAAACAGGAGAGAAAAAAGAAACATGTTACAGTACCATCACATACTACAGTATAGCAGCAGCTGAATTAAAGTAAAGCCAAATCTACGAACGCTGGGCTTTTTTTGAGCACGAAATAGAAACGTTGCAACAATAATCGAAAACCAAAGTACATATAATTATTAACCCGCCATACGACATTCAGGGAAGGGTCTAGTTTTAAGATTTAAAATTAGTTCTAAAGTACGAATTATTATGAATCAGATTAAAAGACTAAGACTAAAGTTTAGCAACAGCTAGCTAGCTGTTAGTTACGGCTAAACAACGTGCGTGTCCTCGTGCGCGAATATGAAGACCATTTATTAAAAAAAAATACAAAAGAAACAAATTTAGTTGAATACCGAATTCACACTATGGACTATTATACTTATTTAACAAACAAGCGGGACGGTATACCGTTCGCGTTTAGCTTAGCTTCCCTGCTAAAGAAAAACAAACGACCGACTCGTCATTTCCGGGTTTCTTCGGAAGCGACGACACTTCGAAGCGAGAGTAGAAAAAAATACTAAAGAAACTAATTTAGTTGTGTACCGAATTCACACTATGGACTATTATACTTATTTAACAAACAAGCGGGATGGTTTACCATTCGCGTTTAGCTTCGCTGCTAAAGAAAAACAAACGACTGTGACGTCATTTCCGTATTTTTTCGGAAGTGACGACACTTCGAAGCGGGAGTGCGGAAATGCCGGTTTTTGACCGCTGAAAAACGTGTTCAAAGCGACGACACGAAGATGGAAGCCTCGAAAGAGCCGCACAAGCGCTACATCTGCTCGTTTCCCGACTGCTCGGCCGCTTATAACAAACAGTGGAAGCTGGACGCGCACCTGTGCAAACACACCGGAGTGAAGCCGCACTCGTGTGAGCGCGAGGGCTGCGGTAAGTCCTTCTGCACCGCGAGTCACCTGGCGCGGCATGAACTCAGCCACACCGGGGCCAAGCCTTTCCTCTGCACGGTGGACGGCTGCTCGGAGGCCTTCACCACCAACGCCAACAAGAACCGACACATCAGCCGCATTCACGGCCAGGACAACAAGAAGTACGTGTGCACACATGAGGGCTGCGGCCTGGAGTTCAGGAAACACAAACAGCTCAAGTGTCACGTGTGCGAGCAGCACGACCAGCTGCCTCCCTACCAGTGCACCTTCGAAGGCTGCCAGATGCGATTCGCCTTCCCCAGCAAACTGAAGAGGCACGAGAAGGTGCACAAGGGGTACCCCTGCCAGGAGGAGGACTGCACGTTCACGGGGAAGACCTGGACAGAACTGCTGAAGCACAGGAAGGAGAACCACTGGCGGGTTGCCAGGTGTGCTGAGTGCAACAAGGAGTTCAGGGACTCCTGGTTCCTGCAGCAGCACCAGCAGGTCCACTCCGAGATGAGAGTGGTCTTCGAGTGTCCCAGAGATGGCTGCGACAGGTCGTACACCACCCTCTTCAACCTACAGAGCCACGTCAGCTCCTTCCACGAGGACGTGCGTCAGTTCGCCTGCGCCCACAGTGGCTGTGGGAAGACGTTCGCCATGAAACGCAGCCTTCAGAGGCACAGTGTCATCCATGACCCAGAGAGGAGGAAGATGAAGAGGCCTGGCCTGAAAAGATCGCTCGCATCTAGATTAAGTGGGTACTGCGAGACGAAGAGAATGGTGTACAAGAAGAACCGGAAGCCTGACTCGCAGCCGGGGCTCTCGGGAGAAGAAGCGGACCGTCCTGGTCCGGTTGAGTTGGTGTCTCTCCTGCAGGACACGTCTTTGTTGTGCAGTCCAGCTGTGGACACACATGAACTCCCTAATGCTCCGACTGCACCTTTAACCATGTAGAGTTTAATGGCTGAGGGCAACAAGCACCTTACATCATGTGTTCAGTGTTTTTTATTTTCTGTATGACTGCAGGAAGATTTTGTGGAAGTTTTTTTTATTTTTAATTATTATTCTTTACAGTCCTTGCTCGAGTAAATTCAGAAAAAATGAATGTTTTTGTAAGTGAAAGAAGACGTTAAGATTTTGTAACCACTGTTGTTTTGTTTGTTTGCTTTATGCTGTTACAGAAGGCCGGACGTTATTTCAGCTGCCACAGGGAAATGAAGGGCACACTGAACATGTTTGTCATTTGTTAGGAGCGGAAAATATGTTTTCGTCACTAACATTTAATATAAAAGAATGAAATGGTTTGCCAACAAATAGATTCTGACTCGCGGTTTGTACTCTTAACAATCTAGTTCAGGGGTCTGCAACCTTTACAATCAAAAGAGCCATTTTACACCTTTGTTCACTAAATTAAGTGATCAGAGCTGTGACAACCTGCTATTGTTATCAACTGGTGGCCCATGGGCTAGTTTAGGTTTGTACACAAATCTTTTTCACAAGGTTACAAATCTTTTTGGTAAATGGAGCTTATTTATATAGCACTTTCCAGCCCCCTATGAGGGGCCCCAAAGCGCTTTACAGTACCAGCCATCCACCCATTCATTCACACATTCATACACCGGTAGCGGCAGACTGCCATGCAAGGCGCCAGCCAGTCCTACCGGGAGCAACTCGGGGTTAAGTGTCTTGCCCAGGGACACAACGACACAAGGTGTGAGGAACCGGTATTCGAACCTCCAACCTTCCGATCGGGGGACGACTGCCATTACCACTACGCCACGGCTGCCTTTTCACAAGGTTACCAATCTTTTTCAATCATACACATTATTTTTTACAAGGTCACACAAATCTTTTTCACATCTGCAAAATATTTATGGCTGGAATTTGAGCCCATACCATTGCTTTAAGTAAGTTTTGGGGGATAATTTGGGTTTAAAACTCCATTTAGAACAGAACTCTTCACATAAAGGCTTTATAGTTTTCTAAATGTGCTCTGATATCTTAAAATATCACACATCAACCAAATATGAATGCAACAGCCAAGTCGAACGCCTTTAGTTCCACTCAAAAACTACACCTCTCCACTTACATGTCTGTACTGTGGTGTTTTTGTACTTTTTGGAGCCAGACTGCACAGCAGATCTGTGGGGCTGAAAGTCCTGTTTGCACACAGTCATGGTGTCAAAAATAATATATGTTTAAGGATCAAATAACTAATTACCATATAGCTAAAGTGAATATCTGGACATTTTATCAACTGGAAAATACAAACTATGCAAATCAACTTTTATTTATCCTTTATTCAACAACACCTAAAATAATCATCTGAGGTGCCTTTTTTAATTTAGTTTAATTTTTATTAACAAGGATTCAAAACTTTTACTGCAGTCAGTCTAGAAGGTTCTGGCTTTAACTTCGTCACATTCTTGTGTTCAATTTATCATAAAAACAATCTGGTTCTCCAGTCAACTGGCTTTTTTTTGTTTTTAGTTCATCCAGTTTGTCATTTTGTAATGTTTATGAACTTTTAAAATGCCTTTGGATTTTTGTTTTCGGCTTTAAAGAGATTTATTTAACGTGAGACTGAACAAAAGTATTTTGAGTTGTCAGATCTTACAGTCAATGGAGTTTAATTTAAGGAAATCGGAGGATTCCTAAGGAAAGCCAAGGAAACTGATGTGGAAAATGTGGCAACCAGAAGAGTTTGTTTTTAACTAAAGTACTCAATCTTTTTATGTCATTAACAGTTTAGATAAATGCCACACTATGGGTTTTTAAACTTTTACCTCAGGGACTTTTTGTCACTGCACATCTGCTCCTTTGTGAAGCTGTTGGCCTCCATTAAACATACCGGTAGTTCTTGTAGTTCCAAGCAGCGCACTGACTTGTAACACGGTAAAAGCAGAATGCTTATTTTAAATTAAAATATATACAACAGTTCATAGCTGTTCTTTGACTTCATCATGGTCTGCGCTGTCCCATGCGTTCAACAGAGATGCAGCTCCCTTCAGAGAATACAGTAGTTGTTTGTCCGGTCGACTGTTCCACAGAGAAGCTGGAGGGAAAACTGCGGCTTTTCGTGACAAAACGGTCGATCGTCTCAGCTCTGAGCAACTGATTTACAGCATAAACAAGAATCACTCCTTACAAGTTTGAGATTCCAAGGTTAAGTCTTTCCTGAATATTTCCACTTACTGGAAGGCTATTCCCTACATTCTTGCCACTTTTGGTTCAGACAAGCCCTATATGGGCTGACTGTCCAACCAGCTTAACCAGGAATGCTCACTTCTTCCTTCAGGTAGTATATATAAAATTCCAATTTGACATTTCCTGTAAAATATCTGCTTTTTATAAATTCATACGATTTCTGGACAGATGTCACCTGAAGACATGTAGAGCTAAATGTAGGGACAGTTCTGCAGAAATTGAGTGGACACGGTATCAATTAGAAATAGGTTGAAATTGTGGTAGTGCCAGGTCATTTTCAAAGGATGTGCTTTTCTTTTCACTGTTATACTTGAAGCCACCGATCTATAGAACCTTTTTTCTTTAGATAAATGTTTATCTGTCATTTTCAGGTTTTCTTTTAACTCACCACTGTAAAATAAATTGTATTTTATGGTTAGTTACAGTAAGACCGCAAACACAATTATTTACTGATAAGGAAAAAGTAACCAATTTAAAGTAGCCAAAAGTTCATGCTCAATAATCCAGGTAATTTTCGCTGTACAAGTCACAATTTTTTACATAAATTAGCAGGCCTGCGACTTATACAGCGAAACGACACATTTATTTTTCCCCTCATATTTAACCCAATTTTTGGCTGAGATATGACGATTTCTGACATGGAAAATATTGAACACTACCATTTTCACTTCAGCCACTAGAGTGTCTCATTAATAGGTAAAAGTGGCTTTTAATGAGACTCTTGGCTTCGTCTCGCTCCGGAACTCTTGGAGCAAACATCAAATCAGCTGCATTTTGTCACACTACCCAGGCAAATTGCAGCTGATTTAACCATTAAAGTGTATGTATTAAGCAAAAGTTAAACTGAGACACACCTTTATTATAATTTCGAGCAAACAAATAATTGTTTTAGGTGTTCATCTTGTAAAATTTCGAAGATTTGCACAGCGAGTCGTCCCTCTGCGCGCTTCCGCAAATAATCTTTTGAAATGCAGCTGATTTGACCGTCAAAGTGCATTTATTAAGTAAAACTTCAACTGAGACACACCTTTACTATCATTTTGATCAAACTAATACGTAATTGTTTTTAAGTGTTAATCTTGTTAAATTCTTGTTAAAGTCCTCCCGTGCACACACCCGCGGCCACCATTTGGCAGCCAATTGATTTTTGGCACAAACCCGACCCACATTTGCAGGTGGTCAGCGGTGACGACTAACAAACGCGACGCGTCAACAATGACGCATAATATATATGACTTATATGGCGAAGCGATGTATTTATGCTTTTTTCCACTTTATTAGACATATTCGGACTGATACAATGTGTACGGCGGCAAGTACGGTACAAATCCAACAATGCTCTGTCAGGTCATCTGGACGGTTTCTTTTTTTGCTGAGACACTTCATCGTTCATCTGGTTTGCTGGTGATAAGATGGTTTCTTGGAGTTGACGAGAGAGAGGGCGGGCCCCATAAACCATCGTATCACCAGCAAACTGGGTTTTTTTTCCCACTTTGGGAGTGCGGTATTTATAGGACTCCAGTTTGTTTGTGACTCCACGGACTGAAGAAGTCCTTCAGTTAAAAGGATGATACTGGTATGTAAATGGTAAATGGAGCTTACTTATACTGTATAGCGCTTTCCAGCCCCCTATGAGGGGCCCCAAAGCACTTCACAGTACCAGCCATCCACACATTCATACACACATTCATACACCGGTAGCGGTGTACGTCTCAGTAAAAAAAGAAACCATCCAGATGACATGACTGAACATGTTCAATTTAAAGTTAATTACAGTAAGTAGATTGTGTTTGGTATTTCTAAAACAAACTCAGAGAATGTTTTGCATGGTTTTATAAATTCACTTTTTTATATATAATTTTTTTATATATATATACAGTACACATATATATA
>JBBPBX010009227.1:25486-49439 GCA_038048925.1 Garcialebias charrua
TTTACATTAAATGTGTTAAGCCTCTAAAATATTGAGGGTATGTTGAATAAAGATCAGTGGTGATATTTAGTTGAAAGCCACATAAACCAGAAGGCAAAAATAACTGTTGCTTTAGAAAAATCTAAATACAGTATCTGAAATTCTCAAACAGCAAAATATGGCAGCATTGCTTATCAGTAAAAGAAGTTGACGGCTTCATTTAAAATTCAGTCAAGTTTGCTCAAAGAAATGATTCACATGCATGTGTATGGCAGGTTGGTGCAGTGGTAATATATATTTTTTTTTTTGACTGTGCTTTTTGACTGTGTTTTTCATTTTAATATTGTTCTTATACATTTTTATTTACTTTTACTGCTATTAATATCATGATTGTTACTAGTGATGTGTGTTACGGTTTCTGTAAATTTTTAAACCTCTTATGTTGTGTGTGTGAAGCACCTTGATAACAATTTATCTGTTTTAACTGTGCTATAGAAATAAAATTGACTTGACTTGACTTAATGTTCAGTCAGGGAAACCACTGTTAATGAGCAAGGAACAAATTACGGTATGTCTTTTTTTCTTAGATGTTGACCTGATTAGCCTATATGTCAGATGTTTTACCTCATGGGAAAAACGTCCTACATCATAATCCACACCGTCTGAGGATGGGTAGCAAGACCTGATCAAACGAACACAAGGGCAGCTAACCTAGACTGAAGAACACCTATGGTGCTTTGCTAAAGCAAAATAAAAAAGCACCTTCTGAAAGCCTGTTAAGATGTGAATGCACCATCTATGAAACCGTCCTTCCATTATCTTTACCCGCTTCATCCTTTTTGGGTAGCAGGGGTCACTGGTGGTGCCCATGTCCAGCTGTACGAGAGGCGGGGTGAACAGGTCTCCAGTCCATCACAGTCACATAGAGGCAAACGAGACAAACAACCACTCTCACCGAGGGGCAATTTAGAGTTACCATACCAGTTAACATGCATGTTTTTGGTCTGTGGGAGGAAACTTAGAGAAAACCATGCATGGAGAGAACATGCAAACTCCACCCAGAAAGGTCCTCGGACTGGATTTGATTTGGCAACCTTCTCGCTGAGAGGCAGCAGCTCTACCAACTGATCCACTGTGCCGTCCTGAAGTCTTGTCAAAATGGAGCAGACGCAGACCTGATGTCAGTCAGAACAAAAGAAATGTGCTAGGAATACTGAAGACACCCAAGACAGCCATGGCACTCGTACAACTGTGTCTGTTGGCAAAATATCTCATAAGCCACTGGATGGATTTTAATAAATTTAAAAAATTGCAGAAAGCAATCACAAATAACTGATTCACTTTTGGATGCAACCAAATTTAAGAGGGCTACAGCTAACAGACCGTAGCAAACAAAAAAGTGGCTAGATTTTTACAGATAAACTAAAAATTGTCGATGGAGTATTTGAGTCATCACATGCTCTGTGAGCTAATGGATTATGAAACATCTTTGTTCTAAACTTTGGCATGCAAGGTGGCAAACCTTTATTTTTTTTTCCCCCTGTAGTGCTGTAAGTCCAGAAGACACATGTTCAAGTGCTGATTTTCTAAATTTGTTTCAGACGATGTGATTAAATCTAGCTGGAATGACCAAAGCATAAAGTCAACCCATTCCACTCTTACATAAAGTGATGCCACATTCTTCCCATTCCCGTCTGACGATGATGAATTCCAGACTGGTTCCGCAGAATGAATGAATAATCCACAATGAATGCTTTATGTCCACTGTATTTCTCCCATCACCTCCTTTGGTCTTCCCATCTTCATCTTTCATTCTTCCCAAATCTCCCCGTCTTCCTGAGAGATGGAAGGAATGTGTCAGGCCCTTTGCTTGTTTATGTGCTTGCTTTCCATGCTCGTTACAAAGAAGGTGAAACTTTCTGCGATAAGGGTTTTGATTGTCTGCGTTAAACAGGGTTCTGTGCACACTGCACACATCTTGCACTGTAAAAATATAGACAATTAATCAATACACCAGATATTAAGTGAATTTAGCCATAGTCCTAATCTTGTACATTCTCAGTCATTTTATGCAAATTCTTTATTTCAATTCCTGTAGTAAATGCCAAAATTGTGTTTAAAAATTAAAATGATAAACATACAAAACATCTGACCCTATAATATTATCTTTATTTTTATTAAATGGTCTACTGATTGCACATGAAGTAGAAGACAAAAAACACATAATTGTAAGGCTAATGCACCTAAAAACAACAAAAAAGCTATATAATTTTCAGAAAAATATACTGTATACTCTAGAAGTGAAAAGAGCTGTGGGTAATATTTTTGCCTAAGCGTTTAGAATTTAAAACACCACAACCGCAATTTAAAAGTTATAAACCAATGTTTAGCTGAGGTTTTTATAATAATAATAATAATAATAATAATAATGAATTCAATTTATAACGCACTTTTCATTAATGAAAATCTCAAAGTGCTACAAGGAGCAACAGAATTAAATGACAATAAAACAAATAATAAAACAATTAAAATCAATAACAATATCAGCTAAGATCAAAAGTAGAATCATGAGGAGGTAGAGTATGCTTGGTCGAAAAGAAAGGTCTTCAAGCCGCTCTTAAAGTCAACCACAGACTGTGGGGCTCTTAGACAGTCAGGAAGAGAGTTCCACAGGCGGGGGGCAGCCACACTGAAAGCCCGGTCTCCCATGGTCCTTAATTTGGTTCTCGGAATGTGAAGGAGATTGCTGTTCTGTGACCGCAGCGAACGGGTGGATGAGTATGGAATAAGAATATCCTTCAGATAATCTGGTGAAGTTCCGTGTAAGCATTGATGTGTAATGAGAGCAGTTTTGTACTGAATTCTGTAGGCGACAGGAAGCCAATGAAGGTTATGGAGAATGGGCGTAATATGTTCAAATTTACGAACTCTCAACAAGATCCTTGCTGCACTGTTTTGAATATATTGAAGTTTCTGAAGGTTTTTGCCAGGGATTCCAATAAACAGGGAGTTGCAGTAGTCGAGCCTGGAGGAGACAAAAGCATGGACGAGCTTCTCAGCATCGGAAAAAGTTAGGGATGGGCGAAGTCTGGAGATGTTTCGAAGATGGAAGAAGCAAGTTTTAAACAGATGCTTAATGTGATTTTCAAATGTAAGATTGGAGTCCATTTTTATTCCAAGATTAGTAACAGAGGTGGAGAGGGGGATGTCTTGTCCAGAAAAGGAAAGTGTTGTTATAGGAGATGTTTGTACCTGGTGAGGGGTGCCAATCAGTATGGCCTCAGTCTTGGAGCAGGTTTTTACCCTGCATCTGGATGGTACAAATATGGTCTAAAAGTTTATGTATATATTTTTATGTTAAAATTCTATTCAACGTCTACTGTAATTATGTATATATTTTTATGTTAAAATTCTATTCAACGTCTACTGTAATTTCCAGACTACAAGCCACTAATTTTTTTCACACGTTTTGAACACCAAGGCTTACATTGCTACAGCTATTTTTTTTAAAGTACTAGCTTCATGCCGCCAAAACTTTTAGCCTCGTCACACCCATGCAGGCACTCGCATAGCTGCCCAATACACATCTCTCTTGGAGTTTGGGTCCTCGTGACTCAATGGAACTAACTGCGTAAATAAAGGTTAAAAAAATCTGACCAATGAAACTGCACAGGAGGAAGGTGAAGATAGCAATCAATGTTCCTGGTAGGCTACTGTATTTATGCATTTTAACCAGCCATGTTACAGGCACTGTTCAAAAAAAATATATATATATACTGTATATTTTTTTACAGTATGTTACCAGTACGTGTTTAATTAAAAGTAAAAATATATATTTCTGTGTAAATATCTCATGTTACAAGGTGGACACCTGCAGCGTATACACAAGCACGGCCACTAAATTAAAAAAAAAGGTTTAAAAAAACTTCCATCCATCCATTTTCTTCCGCTTATCCGGGGTCGGGTCGCGGGGGTAGCAGCCTAAGTAGGGAGGCCCAGACTTCCCTCTCCCCAGCCACTTGGAGCAGCTCCTCTGGGGGAATCCCAAGGCGTTCCCAGGCCAGCCGAGAAACATAGTCCCTCCAGCGTATCCTGGGTCTTCCTCTGGGTCTCCTCCCGGTGGGACATGCCCGGAACACCTCACCAGGGAGGCGTCCAGGAGGCATCCTAACCAGATGCCCGAGCCACCTCAACTGGCTCCTCTCGATGTGGAGAAGCAGCGGCTCTACTCCGAGTCCCTCCCGGATGACTGAGCTTCTCACCCTATCTCTAAGGGAGAGTCCAGCCACCCTGCGGAGAAAACTCATTTCAGCCGCTTGTATCCGAGATCTTGTTCTTTCGGTCACAACCCAAAGCTCATGACCATAGATGAGGGTGGGAACGTAGATCGATCGGTAAATTGAGAGCTTTGCCTTTTGACTCAGCTCTCTCTTCACCACGACAGACCGGTACAGCGCCCGCTTCACTGCGGACGCTGCACCTATCCGCCTATCGATCTCACGCTCCAGTTTTCCCTCATTCGTGAACAAGATCCCGAGATACTTAAACTCCTCCACTTGGGGCAGGACCTCCTCCCCGACCCGGAGAGGGCATGCTACCCTTTTCCGGCTCAAGACCATGGCCTCGGATTTGGAGGAACTGATCCTCATCCCGGCCGCATCACACTCGGCTGCAAACCGCTCCAGTGAAAGTTGTAAATCACGAACTGATGAAGCCAGTAGGACCACATCATCTGCAAAAAACAGAGAAGCGATTCTAAGGTCACCAAAACGGATCCTCTCAACACCTTGGCTGCGCCTAGAAATTCTGTCCATAAAAGTTATGAACAGAATCGGTGACAAAGGGCAACCTTGGCGGAGTCCAACTCTCACTGGAAACGAGCCTGACTTACTGCCGGCAATGCGGACCAAGCTCTGACACCGGTCGTACAGGGACCTAACAGCCCTTATCAAAGGGCCTGGTACCCCATACTCCCGGAGTACCCCCCACAGAACCCCCCGAGGGACGCGGTCGAATGCCTTCTCCAAGTCCACAAAGCACATGTAAACTGGTTGGGCAAACTCCCACGCACCCTCCAGGACCCTGCTGAGGGTGTAGAGCTGGTCCAGTGTTCCACGACCAGCACGAAAACCACACTGCTCCTCCTGAATCCGAGGTTCGACTATCCGACGGACCCTCCTCTCCAGAACCCCTGAATAGACCTTACCAGGGAGGCTTAAGAGTGTGATCCCCCTATAGTTGGAACACACCCTACGGTCCCCCTTTTTGAATAGGGGAACCACCACCCCAGTCTGCCAATCCAAGGGAACTGCCCCCGATGTCCACGCGATATTGCAGAGTCGCGTAAGCCAACACAACCCCACAACATCCAGAGCCCTAAGGAACTCAGGGCGAATCTCATCCACCCCGGAGCCCTGCCACCGCGGAGCTTTTTAACCACCTCGGTGACTTTTAAGTTTTTTATTTATTTAGTGGGCGCAGCTTATATTTGGATGCGCTCAATAGTCCAGAAATTACGGTATTTGGGCATTACTGTATATTGTTACATAATGAATATGTTACATAGTCTACATGTCAGCCACACACTGAATAACTCTTGTTTGTGGACCATCTTAAAACCTGTCTCAATCTGGGTTTAAATTTGAGCCGTGTTGAACTTTTGGTTTCTTCTTATTATTTTATTATTATAAAGTTTATTCTTTTTAAAAAAATCTATATACAATAAGCAATACATTCACAAATAAAATGAAAGACAGCAGAAAGAAGAAAAAATCTATAATACATATAACAGGATTATTGACAAAAGACAGGGATTTGTGTTAATATGAGTGCCACTTTACCACACTGCTTTTAACTTTAGCATTATGAATAATTTGCTGTGTGAATTTTTACAGTTCTCTTCATGAATGTGCACGTCTCATATTCGAGCTGCATGTGCTGATTCATTTATCAGTTTTTGAGAAATACAAGCCTTTGTGAAATCCATACTGCTTCCTGTGGAAAAAAAAAACATCTGTAGGAAACTCCACAATAAAGCAGTGATTTACATCAATTAGATAATCCCAACAGGACAAATTCTGGGTCAAGCCTCGCCTGCCCTCCTCCGCTTGCTGTCAGCTTCAGGTGAGTGGGATAGTCAGTTTGCAAGCACTGGGTAGTGTCTGTCTCCCCCCTCTTCATCTCAGAGGGCTATATATTGGAGGTTGTGACTCGTCTGCATCTTAAGCATCACTCGCACCTGCAGCGTATACACACAAACGTGTCTGGTTGATTTTACGGGATAGAAAGACAGACTCTCAGCCATGAAGTCTTTGTTGAAAGTTGCTGTGATTCTTTTCTGCATCCAGAAGGGAGAATGCCACTGGATAAAATCACTGATTGGTAAGTAACGTTAAGTGATGGGGGTCAACGATGGTGTAAATATGTTATTTAACGTGTGAGATGTGTAAATAACTTTCACTTTTGCAGGTCCGAAACAGGAAACACTCTCGTCTTCAGATGAGGACAAAGGAAGCAGATATTTATCTGAAGAAGACAAAACAGATACGGTACTGGGGACGCCCTCTGCTTCCATCATTCAAATCCCAGTTCGGAGTCGACGCTCATCTCCCGACTCTCTCTGTGGCCTGCGGTCCATCTTGTTGCAGGTTCGAGACCTGGGCTTAGGCTACGAGTCAGACGAGACCGTCTTATTTAAGTACTGCAGCGGGACGTGCCCCCACGCCCGCTCCAACCATGACCTGACGCTCACCAGTTTGCAGCTCAGTGGAATGCTGCCCCACCCGGCACCCGGAGAGCTGCGGCACAGTGCACCCTGCTGCCGGCCCACCCATCACGAGGACATGGCCTTCCTGGATAATGCACACCGCTGGCACAAAGTGGAGAGGCTATCAGCAGCAGGTTGTGGCTGCGTGGGCTGAGCATGGATGGATAAACGTGGGGAGGTGAAGGGGCGCAGGTGTAAAAGATTATGATGAAGAAAACTCTAATATTTGTCAAATTTACTAATGCCAAAATGAAAAAATGGCCATTTTCTTTGCCATGTTTGGGTAAGAAAAATAAAAAAATCACTATGCTGTTTCTGCTGTTTACCTTAACCGGTAACTGCTGGGGTATTAACATGAACTTTTAGTAATACTCAATGGGAAATTAGATTTTTTGTTTTTCCACAAATGAAATCTCTCAGTTGATTTTGCTCTAAATTTTGATGTTCTAATAAGAGTAGCTGAATAAAAAAGCTGCACAAATGATGTATTTATTTAAAAACGTTCATGCAATTTGAGATACAGCTGATGAATATGTGCATATCCAGTGTTTTGGTTTGACAAATGCTGATGAAGTTTTTTTTTTACAACTGAGACATTTAATGATTCAGCAATCTAAAATGTATTTATGTATGAGTTATTTATTTATTTAATATATTTGTTTCCCCTCTCACTGATTAAGTTATTTTGCAAATTTGCATTTTCTATGTTCATGATGAGAATAAACTTTTAAAAGGTACTGATCGTTTCTTGTTGAGAATTGTATTAGAGTACAAATACAAAACATACGACGTGGTTTGATTGACAGTGGATTTATTGCTTGTATCAAAATGAACATGTTTTTGAATAAACACGTTTTTTTAATTTTAGTATTAAAAATAGACTGGTCTATGAATTGATTTTAAATTCAAACCCAGATTGTGAACTCTTAACCTCTGTTAACCAAAGCACTTTTACTCTGGTCTTTATACTGATTATATAAACCGGATTCCAAAAAAGTTGGGACACTAAACAAATTGTGAATAAAAACTGAATGCAATGATGTGGAGGTGCCAACATCTAATATTTTATTCAGAATAGAACACAAATCACAGATCAAAAGTTTAAACTGAGAGAATGTATCATTTTAAGGGAAAAATATGTTGTTTCAAAATTTCATGGCGTCAACAAATCCCAAAAAAGTTGGGACAAGTCCATTTTTACCACTGTGTGGCATCCCCCCTTCTTCTTACAACACTCAACAGACGTCTGGGGACAGAGGAGACCAGTTTCTCAAGTTTAGAAATAGGAATGCTCTCCCATTCATGTCTAATACAGGCCTCTAACTGTTCAATCGTCTTGGGCCTTCTTTGTCACACCTTCCTCTTTATGATGCACCAAATGTTCTCTATAGGTGAAAGATCTGGACTGCAGGCTGGACATTTCAGTACCGGATCCTTCTCCTACGTAGCCATGATGTTGTGATTGCTGCAGAATGTGGTCTGGCATTATCTTGTTGAAAAATGCAGGGTCTTCCCTGAAAGAGATGACGTCTAGATGGAGCATATGTTGTTCTAGAACCTGAACATAGTTCTCTGCATTAATGGTGCCTTTCCAGACATGCAAGCTGCCCATGCCACAAGCGCTCATGCAACCCCATACCATCAGTGATGCAGGCTTCTGAACGGAGCGTTGATAACAACTTGGGCTATCCTTGTCCTCTCTGGTCCGGATGACATGGCGTCCCAGTGTTCCATAAAGAACTTCAAATCGTGACTCATCTGACCACAGAACAGTCTTCCATTTTGCCACACTCCATTTTAAATGACCCCTGGCCCAGTGCAAACGTCTGAGCTTGTGGAGCTTGCTTAGAAATGGCTTCCTCTTTGCACTGTAGAGTTTCAGCTGGCAACGGTGGATTGTGTTCACTGACAATGCTTTCTGGAAGTATTCCTGAGCCCATTCTGTTATTTCCTTGACAGTGGCATTCCTGTTTGAGGTGCAGTGACGTTTAAGGGCCCGGAGATCACGAGCATCCAGTAGAGTTTTACGGCCTTGACCCTTACGCACAGCGATTGTTCCAGATTCTCTGAATCTTTTGATGATGTTATGCACGGTTGATGATGATAACTTAAAAGTCTTTGCTATTTTACGCTGGGTAACACCATTCTGGTATTGCTGCACTATCTTTCTGCGCAACAATGGTGGAATTGGTGATCCTCTTACCATCTTGGCTTCTGAGAGACACTGACACTCTGAGAAGCTCTTTTTATACCCAATCATGTTGTCAATTGACCTAATTAGTGTTAATTGGTCTTCCAGCTGTTCGTTATATGCTCAATTTCCTTTTTCCAGCCACTTATTGCTACTTGTCCCAACTTTTTTGGGATTTGTTGACACTGTGAAATTTTGAATCAACATATTTTTCTTTTAAAATGTTACATTTACTCAGATTAAACTTTTGATCTGTCATCTATGTTCTATTAAGAATAAAATATTGACATTTGCCATCTCCACATCTTTGCATTCGGTTTTTATTCACAATTTGTTTAGTGTCCCAACTTTTTTAGAATCCGGTTTTTGTATTAGTATGTTAAGAATTCTTAAGTCTCTAAATAACTAAATATTTATATAACAAAACCCATAAAGGCCGAGTGGCATACAAAATATAGCTCTAATCTGGACTAGATCCTTTTTGATCAAACAGTTTTGGTCATTGACCTTCAAAGGTACAACCTGTATCTTTTGTTTAGTACGGTACTTAAGTTTTTTTAATTTTTATATTGAATTATTGTCTATTGCTGTCACTGTTGTCATCATTCTTTGTTGGTCTCTCTTGTAAATGAGTCCTCGAGGCTCAATGGGATTAACCTGCCTAAATAAAGGTTGAATGAATTTATGTAGTAAACACTGATCGGTACTGGACTATGTGCACATTTTCTTGCACAAATAGTTCAAAAGCTCAGGGTTGTGACCTTTTTACTAAAACCACATGTTTTCTAACATGCTGTGTTAGGCAGGATTAAGAGACTTCTGGAAATGCTTTTGTTTTTTTTTATTTTCTATCTCCAGAAGCAAACCTTCAATAGTCCCATATTTACAGTGAACTTGAATACAACAGGAAGACCAATTCAAGCTCCCATGAAACACATGAGTTTGATCAAGTAGGGATTATCCCACTTGTCTAACTCTAAATGTTGCTATTAGGTCATAGCATCGTCCTGTGCCGCCTCAGGCTCTGTCCCCCACACCTGAACTCGTCCCTCCATGGCTGTGAGGAGGCAGGTCTCTGTCGGGTGGAAGGACAATGACTGGACAACCCCCTTCCCCACTGGCAGCTTTAAGGTCAAAGACCCCTGGAAGAAAGACAGACATTTGTCGAATGAAGTGCAAGTCGAATTCAAATTCACTGTAGTGTGTCAAAAAAAGAAAGAAAAAAAAAACTGTGGAGGTTTCTGTTGAAAGAGAAAATACCTCCACAAGGTCCCAGCAATAAACATATCCATCTTCTGAGCAGCTCAAGACGTGCGTGTCTTTACTGGAGAGGCAACAGTCAAGTTTGTAGCCCTTCATCGTGTGTCCTGTATACCTACACACAAATATGGGAAAAATAACTTGTCCCATTTTGTCTGAAAATACTGATCAGTGCATCACTAGAAGCCTTGATAGCTTGCACCTGCTGTGGTCACTCTACTATGAGCTGTACAAATACACACCACTTGTCTACATAGAAAAGTTGTGTAGACAACAGCTGATTCAAACAAGAACAAAACATTCAGGGTGTGTGAATCTATCAGTAACGTAAAGCGAACACAACTCTGATTTATATTTTATAATAGTTTTATACTATGGAACATCACGGGGCGCAGCAAAGTCTTTTTGTGTGAATGTTTATGAAGCACTCACTCTATTGTGATTCATTTTTCTTCCATTCATTTTTCTGCACCATTCTCATTCCACACTTTTTGTGCTATTTCAACAAATCATATATCAAAACATTCAGCTCTTTCAGGAGAAGGACGCTATGACTTTTGGTATTGGTACACCTTTAGCTTTTTGAAATATTTAGCCTTTTCACTGTTTACATTTATTACTACTGTTTACATTCATTACTACGGTTTATATTTATTACTACTATTACTACCGTTTACATTTACATTACTTTTATATCTACACTACGGCTGATATATATATATATATATATTTTACTAGCCTTATTACATATGCCACTGTACCTCTATACCAATATCAACTACCTCATACATATACTGTGTACATAAACTTCATATGCTGCTTTGTCACTCTATTACAAATGTCAATGCCAGAACTTTCATTTTATTTTATAGATATACTTTTTACACTTTTATACTACTATGCAAAAAACTCAGGACAGTATTACACTTTTGTTATTTCATTTTATGCTTATGTTTATTAAATGTTTAGTGTTTTAGTGTTGGTGTAACTTTTCATACTTTCATACTACTACTATGCAAAAACTACTATGCAAAAACTCAGGACAGTATTACACTTTTATTATTTCATTTTATGCTTATGTTTATTAAATGTTTTAGTGTTTAAATGTTTACTGTTGCACCGAGGGACAGAGAGGAATGCAATTTCAATCCTGTGTATGTCCTGTACATATTGCAGTTTTGACAATAAAGTTGACTTTGACTTGACTTCATAGAAAATGAACTGAATACATTTTACATACCGTATTTTCTGGCGTATAAATCGCACCTTTTTGCCTAATTTGCATGTCCTGCAACTTATAGAGCGAAGCAACATATTTATGGATTTTTTTTGGATATTTTTAGACCAATTTTTGGCTGAGATATGACAGTTTTTCATTTTGGCAAAAAATAAATAAAAAAAATGGTGCAGTACCACTTTCGGCCGCTAGGGGCGCAGGCAGTACCAGTTTCGGCCGCTAGGGTCCACCGACCGTTCCCAGCTCATGTGTCTGAAGGAAGCCTCCTCTGGTCAGACTAACTCTGTCGCAGCACAGCCTCCTGGGGCCTCATGTACAAAGACTTGCGTGGATTTCCTACTGAAAAGTGACGTACGGTCAAATCCAGAAAAGTGTGTACGCACAAAAAAATCCAGATGTATCAAACTGTGCGTACACCGGAATCCACGCACATTCCTTTTGTACATCACAATCAACGTGGAACTGAGCGCACGTGAGACACCTCCCCTGACACGCCTTCATTTACATATGTTAAACAGATGCAAATTACTTCCTGCATGTGTGAAGGACATGTTTGTTTGATCCCTGCGCGATCAGAAATGATTTCTAGATTCAGGAAAATAATGAATTTAATATAATATGAGTGAGGAAAATAATCCTAAGTAAGAATAGTAATAAAATGTGTTTATCACGCAAAGAACGAGTGATTGTGTGTCGGTATTTGTGTGTGCGCGCACCCTGCTTTGGTGCGCCAGCTCATCCATTCATTCTGAGTGATAATATTAACTTTGCGCACGGGTTTATTACCATAATTACTGTAAACACAGAGGAACTTAGATGTTTGGTAGAACATAGATCTTTGTTTATTTAATAGATGATATGAAGAAACGGGTCTCTGCGTCTCAGTGGAGAGTTTTCATGACATGAAGTGATGTTGGAGTCTCCAAACGCTGCGCGCGCCACATTGTGCGCAATCTGTTTGTCTGTGAAGCCTTTACTCTCCTACAAGTTATATATGGTGTACTTTCACGTGTCATTTTGGAGAAATCTACAATAAACGCAGATTATTAAACACCTCCACTGCCGTGTAACACCGGCGTGGGTGCGCGCGCGCTCCAAAGCGCGACCACTCAGCCTTTGGAATCATATGGATGAGACATTCCATTAAATATGATCAGGCTTTGTGTGGACTGGACAGCCCTGATCGGCCTGCAGCTCCCTCAGGAAAGCTCCTGTGGAACAGTTTGATCGCTGCTTCTGCAGGTGCACACGTGATGCACGGCTCCTGTTGCTCCAGAGCGCAGCAGTGCCAAACTGAAAAATGATTATTTCTGGAAACGGCTGATAAGCCATATCATAGATCAGAAAATTATATCTGTTTATAAATAAATGCTCTGCGTGTTACAATATTTATTATATCCTCCAGTAAGGCTGAATCCGTTCCTGTTAAATGTATTTGTTGCACAACTTTGCGCGTCCTTTATTTGCGTCCATGTGGATGTAATAATTGTTATCATGTGTGTTTGGTGGGAATATTAATCATTTTCACATCATGAACAGTTAATAATAATAATAATAATAATAATAATAATAATAATAATAATAATAATGAATTCAATTTATAACGCACTTTTCATTAATGTAAATCTCAAAGTGCTACAAGGTGCAACATAATTGAATGTCAATAAAACAAATAATAAAACAATTAAAATCAACAACAGTATCAGCTAAGATCAAAAGTAGAATCATGAGGAGGTAGTGTAAGCTCGGTTGAATAGAAAGGTCTTCAAGCCGCTCTTAAAGTCAACCACAGACTGTGGGGCTTCAGTTTCTCTGAATCACCTGTAAGTGTCGCCAAAGGAACAAGAACCACAGAAACGTGCGTACGCCAACAGGGGAGCTGGCGTGGAAATGTACTTGGATGCGCACATATTCACGTTCAGTTCAGTTTTGATACATACGGGGTTTTGCGTGGATGGTGCCGTACGCAAGGTTTTTGTGCGCACGCACGGTTGATACATGAGGCCCCTGCTCTCTGGAGGCCTGAACTACTCAGTGTTTTACTGTTAGCAATGCAAAATAGCTCAAGAACCACCAGACAGATTTTGATGAAACTTACAGTAATGCACTTTGTAGCACTTTGAGATTTTTATTAATGAAAAGTGCATTATAAATGGAATTCCTTATTATTATTATTATAATCACTGGATGGACATTTACAATGAGTTAGCTTAAGGAGATGTTTCAGCTAAAATTCGATTTCAGCTAAAATTCGATTTATTTATAATTTATTTTCGCAGCGCACGCAACCGTTTGGAAGATTGTCAAAGTGAAACAATTTAAATCCAGCTGATTTGAACATTACGTTAATTTTTAAAGGGAATGTCAGCTAACAAATATATTTTTTAGGGGTTTATCGTGCTAAATTTTAAAGAAATGCAGGTCTGTTTGCTGCACTGCATGTCTGTTGCTGCGCGTGCTCGTTTTGTTGAGACACCGTAGCAAAACTAATTTTTTAATCCAGCTCATTTCACAATTACATTCATTTATTAAGGAAAAGTTCAGCTAAGACACATCTTTGCTATAATTTTCAGCAAACAAATAATTCATGCGACTAGTTCGCTGTGGTGACCCCTAACGAAGGGAGAAGCCGAAAGAAAAAAAAAAAAAATAATAAATAGTTTTTAAGTGTTATCTTGTTAAAGTCCTACCGTGCATGCTCCTGTGGCCGCCATTTGGCTGTCGATCCATTTTAGGCAAAACACCGGGGCCCACATTTCAGGGTTGTCAGCGGTGACGCGTAACATCAGCAGTGACGTAGGTGCGACTTATAGGGCGAAACGACATATTTATGGATTTTTCCAATTTATTGGACATGAAGGGACAATGCGACTTATAGGGCGGAAATACGGTACTTCAAATCTTTAGATCTGTTTACAACCTTTTACTGCTCCTTTCACATTTTGCTCTGGTTCAGTTTCCTTGTGCAAATTTAAAAAAAAGATTCAGGTACTTGCAGCTAATTCCAGCTGTTTTGTGACCCTTTTAGATTCTTTCTAATAACTAAAACATTTTTGTGCTTCTTCTAACTTCTTTCTGCTCATTTCAGCTTGTTATGCTCCTTTCAGCTTATGTCTGTAGTTTCCAACTTTTCCAACTACTATACCAGTTTTTATGCTAATTTTAGCTTCTTTTTTTCAGCCAATTCCACATTGCTTGCACTAATTTCAACTTTTTTTCCAGTTTAATACAGCAAAATTATGCTCTCTCCACTCCCTTATGGTAATTTAAGCTTCTTTCTGCTGTTATAGCTACTTTTCAGCTGTTTTTATTTTTTTGCTCATTTTAGCTTTTTCCAGATACCAGTAATTTCCACTTTTTGTGCTCATTTTTGCTTCTTTCTAGCCTGGTTAAAACCAGACCCTTGTCCTTCACTTCGCTTTGTACTAGGGTCTGGGACTTCTCTCATAGACAAGGATTTCTCCGGTAGATTTTTGACCGGACCAATCAGAGAACAGAAGGCGGAGTTTTGAACGACGTCGACTGACGTCGTCAGTTAAAATGGCTGCCGCCACGAAGGAATTTTCATGAAAACAAGGTAAAAAACTATTATTTCTTTGCTGAGAAAAAATATATTTCTTAGCTGACGTTATATCAGAAGTGTTCCTGAGCTTAACAGTTCCTAAATCAATTCACGAAATGGTCAAATCTGCTGGATTTAAATTGTTTCGGTTTGACATTTTCCAAACAGCCTCGGGTGCGCTACGAAAATAAATGATAAAAAATCGAATTTTATCTCAAATGTTTCATCTAGGCCAACAGTCAGTAAATTAGAGCCATATAATTACACACTGGTAGCAGAAAAAATATCCACCGAGTGGTTTCTGAGCTATTTATCTGAATAGCCTGGACCTCGCCAGGCTAAACTAACAAAACTCCGCCTTCTGTTCTCTGATTGGTCCGGTCAAAAATCTACCGGAGAAATCGTTTGTGTATGAGAGAAGTCCCAGACCCTAGTACGAGGCGAAGTGAAGGACAAGGGTCTGGTTTTAACCAGGCTAGCTTCTTTCAGCCTAATTGGGAAAACATGTTCTTTCTGCTTTCTTCTGCTAAATTAAGCTTGTTCTACCTTTTCAGCTACCTTTTCAGCATTTTTTTTAGCTAAACTCAGCCGTTTTCAGATAAATTCAAGTTTTACATGCTAAACAGGTCTCTTGTAGATTAGTCCCGAGGCTCAATGAGATTAACCTGTATAAAGGTTGAATGAATGAAGAAGAAAAATCTACTTCCAGCCTAATTCAATTCTTTATGCTAATTTCTGCCTTTTCAGTTAATTTCAGCTACCATTTAGCTGTTTTGAATCTATTCTTAGCTTTTTCAGCTAATTCCACATTTTTATTTATCTAATTTCAGTTATTGCACTTCCTTCTGGTAGTTTAAGCTTCTTTTAGCCTTGTCAGCTACTTTTCAGTAATTTTTTGCTAATTTCAGCCTTTTTTAAGCTAATTTCCACATTTTTGTGCTCATTTACGCAGCTTTCAACCTAATTCAGCAAATATGTGTTCTTTCTGGGTTTTTTTGTTCTCATTTAGGCTTGTTATTCTATTTCAGCTACATTTCAGCATGTTTTTTCTTCTAATTTCAGCTGTTTTTCAGCAAGTTCTTCTGGAAAAGGTATTCACACTGCATTTTCGCAGGAAAGGCAATTTCTCGAGTTGCATTTGTTTCCTGTAGTGTGAAGCAATAACAAAAACAAAACAGAACTTCTGTTTAAAGTAACTTGCACTCACTCTCCCAGCATTTCCCCGGTGCTCTTGTCAAGAAGTCGCACTGCTGAGTCTAAACTGGAGCTCAGGGTGCACTGACCATCTTGACTAAAACACACGCAAGTAATGGGACCTGGAATGCACAAACACACAAATGAGAATGTTCTGCATTTGTGGCATTACTCATGCTACCACAAAAATAAAAAAATAAAAAATAAAAAAAAACATTACAGCAACAGTTACGTATTTGTCCAGGTGTTACAAAATGGATTTAACTGTTTTGATTCTTTTGAATATTGAAAAGGTTCCTCACTGCTGATGAAGTCCACATGAAGCTGTCCCATTCTCAGGTCGTAGCGCCTCACCCTGCCGTCCACTGACCTAAACACAAGATCATCTTAAAAAACTGCCACAAAAATATTTAAAGGTTCAGTATGTAATTTCTGGAACACGCTGGAACTTAGGAAAATTTTGAACAGAGACACGTTTCTGGTCCCAGAAACTTACCCCTTGCTCTGCTGAAATTCAAATTCAAGCTCTGTTTTTATTGGCTGATTCAAATTCAAGCTCTGTTTTTATTGGCTGGTTACAAACTCTGTTTTTATTGGCTGGTTAACGGCGTGTCACTGTGGCTTTTTAGAAATGCTTTTAGAGAAGCAAGGGGACAATAGTTTTTTTCAGAGATTACTTGTCTAAAATCAGTATGTCAGGAGGTAGTGACAGAGTGAAGAAATATGTTAAAAATATATTGTTAGAAAAGTTACATACAGCTCCTTTAACCGACAGGTGATCAAATGAAGAACAAAAACTGGAGATTTTTAAATTGCTACAATAAAAATCCGTAAGTTTCAATGCATACGTTACAAACATACTGATGATCAATACAATTCCTTCCCGTGAAGGATTTTTGTTTTGTCTTACAAGATAGAAATCAGGTCTATGTTACCCAGTAAGCAGCTCATGTTTTTCAACCTTGACGCTGCTAACGCTGTCCCGAGCCTCATCTAGAACCTGGATGGGCTCAAACCTTCTTGATCTTGTGTCCCAGCACCGAACTGACCCATCTATAGACCCTGGAAGATGAGAGAACACATACACATCACGAGTTGACATAAAAACAGAGATGATAGTATTATAAATAGTTTAGGTTAAAACTGGAAGTAGGCCTGTCACGATAATAAATCTTGCTGGGCGATTAATTTTCTCAGAAATTATTGTGATAAACGATAATATTGTTTGAAATTTGACAATAATTACCGGTAGTGATTATTGTCAAATTTAAGAAGAAATGTTGGTTAATTTGATTTTGAGTGTAGTACCTTTTTTGACCAGTGGATGGCAGTATAAGACTGTTTGAACCAAAGGATGGATAGTATGGGTGTCTCTTTAAGAAAAATGGGGGGGGAGGCCCCTTGACGTGACATGGGCTGTCTCTCCTTCCTTTTTTCCAGTTCTCAAAATGGCAGACGCTCTGCGTGGTTTGAGCTCTTAAGCTGTTTTGTCACACAAAGCTTTTAATAAAAGGTCAGAGGTACTTTTTGCAGAGAAAAGGGTACTTTTTGCAGAGAAAAACAACTTTTTCCACAAAGGCACGAGTTTCAACTGTGAATTTTGGAGCTTCGATAAGACAGTTATTTTTTTTCCTAGGTCGGCCTGTTAGCTTAGCTTTTTAGCTTAGCTGCTTTTAACGATCCAAAAACACGATTTTGGACGGTTAAAAGAGATTTTAAAGAGAAAGAGAGGGGTCAGTGAAGAACACATTAAACATTAAAGCTAATCACTGTTGAGCCTTTTGTCATCCAGTGTCTTCAGTAGAAAGAGACACGAATAAAAGATAAAGCTGATAAATGAAAATGAGGCCATGCGATTAATTGATTTATTGTGTATTAATTTATTAAAGCTAATCACTGTTGAGCCTTTTGTCAGTGTCTTCAGTAGAAAGAGACACGAAGAAAAGATAAAGCTGATAAATGAAAATGAGGTCATGCAATTAATTGATTTATTGTTTATTGTAACAGGCCTACCTGGAAGGTTAAAAGTATAATAACTTAATAATAACAGTTAACATTATATCAAAGGAAATACAGCATACCATAAAAAACAATAAACTCTGGATTAAGGTAAAATATGTAAAATATACAACCGAAACTAAAAGTAATAAAAAAGTGATCCACAAGCAGTACAAAAGGGTATTGGAAACATTTTCCATTCATCACTTCTATTATTTTGCCTTTAACACGGTGTGATTTGTTTTGATCCTCTCTGTACTATTCATGTACATTGTTGGCCATTTTAGTTAGTTTCTGTTGCTATTTGTATCTATACTGTATTTTTATTTTACATGTATGTTTTCCTGTCTGTTGTGCTTGTTTGTTTCTATTGTACAGCACTTTGGTTGGCCTCGTTGCTGTTTTAAGTGCTCTATAAATAAATTGGTATGGTATGGTATCAACTCACCAGATAAAATCACTGTTGCCTCCTCGTTGAACTGCACACAGTTTACTTTCTAAAAAAAAAAAAAACAAGTTGAGCCCCAAAAATAAAGAAGAAATTAATGGATAACACACAGAGAGGTACACAAGAACAGTAAATCTATGCATTCTGAACAAACATGTTCCATCAAATGCCTTTTAAATAATAAACAGCAGCAGAACCAACCCCAGCGTGTCCTCGGAGCTTGCGTGTGACCTGGCCTGTCGCTACATCCCACAGAATCACCGTCTTGTCAGAGCTGCAGGAGCAAAGCTGGCTGTTGTCATAAGAGCTGTGGAAACAGACAACGAGAAAAAAAAAAATCTATTAGTCCATGCAGGGAAGAACGGCGTGTGTGTTGAGTGTCAATAAAAAGCTTTAGTTTATGCAATTATGTTCAAAGATAAACAAATAACATATAAAGCCCACAGTTCAAAATAAATGTGTTGGTAGTAACTTTTAGTGGGAGCTTGGCCAACGATTTTTATTGTAAATTGAGTCACCAGCAAATCTCATCCCATAATCCCCCGTGAAGTTTGTTTTTAAGAAGTCATTTCTGTTCTCAACGTTTAACACTAAACAATTTATTTTTGAGAAATTGTGAAAGTGGTTCAAGGTGCATTCGCATCACATGTGGTGCATGAGGTGGAGTTACACCCAAAAATAGCAAAAATATAAAGTATAAGAAGCAGTATACAAGGATCTAAGATATACCATATTTTTCGAAGTATAGGTCACACCTTTTTATCATTTTTTTTCATGGCCTGCGACCTATACTCAGGTGCGACCTATATACAGTATGGCTTTTTATCACTTTCGGCGAAACAAATTTTAAAATCCAGCTCATTTCACAATTACGTTCATTTATTATGGAAAAGTTCAGCTCAAACACATATTTGCTAGGGGTGTAACGATACACAAAACTCTCGAGACGAGACGAGACAAATTACAGAGTTCGCGAGAACGAGACGAGATTTTAATGTTAAAATCAAAAAAGGCGTTCAATACAGGATCAACTGGACTTTATTTTAATAAAGTCCAGTTGATCCTGTATTGAACGCCTTTTTTGATTTTATCATGTCCTGGACGACTGAGAATCTTCACCAGCATTTTAATGTTAGTTCAAGAAAACTTCAAAGATCGGTTTTATGCCGCAAAAAGGCTTTTATTCTGTTTTAACATGTATTACAAACTCAACTGATGTCTTCATTTTACTGATTGAATCTCCTTAGACCTTAGAACGTTCAACTTTGTTTAAAAAAAATAGATATTCACGCAGGACTTTCCAAAAATTGAACATAAATATCCGCATCAGCACTGAATCTGCAGCCGTCACTCACCAGTGTTGCCAGATTGGGCGGTTCACCGCGATTTTCCTTCTGACTTTTGCGGGTAAAGAGTGCTTTGGGTGGGTGGGACTCTATCTGGCAACACCGGTCACACCGGTGTTTACACGCGTGTCTTTACATTCGGGGCAGCGTCGGGACCCTCCATCAATGTAGAGGCGTCTGCGGCACCGGGACCCTCCATCAGTAGTTGGGGCGTCTTCTATAGCAACTTCATCCGGCGAAGCCATGCTGTCCGTGACGCTGACTTGCTAGGGGCTCTGCTAGCATTAGCATTAGCGACTCGCGAGACAACGTTACCTCTCAACGAGAGATATCGCGGGAGTTTAATATTGCGAGATCTCGTACAACGAGATCTCGTTACACCCCTAATATTTGCTATAATTTTTATCAAACAAATAATTGTTTTTAAGTGTTAATCTTCTTAAAAGCCTTGCTGTGCGCTCCTGTGGCAGACATTTGCAGCAGAGCTAAACATAGGTGCGACCTATCTAGGGATTTTTCCAATCTATTGGTGATAATTGGACAATGCGACCTATACTCCGGTGCGACCTATACTCCGAAAAATACGGGTACGCTAAACAATAATAATGTAAAATAAAAGGGCATATAAAACAGCAGCCTGAACATGAGTCTGTTGTGAGCAAATGGGTATGAATACAGCAGCTTAAAGGCAAGAAATAAGCAGCATGAGATAATCAGCAGCATGAGATAAAGTGACAAACCACTAATTAAAGTGTCATTACTGTACTGTACAGTGATTTTTCTAGTTAGGGATTCATGAGTCTAACAGCTTCAGGGTAGAAGCTGTTCCTCAGTCTAGTGGTTCTACACTTAATGCTCCTCAACCTCCTGCCTGAGGGGAGTGGGGCAAAAAGTGTGTGTGCAGGGTGAGTGGGGTCCTTCATGATGCAGGTGGCCCTCTTCCTGCATCTGGAGGTGTAGATGTCTGTGATGGTGGGGAGGCTGACTCTTTGTGATGATTTATCTCACCCATCAGCATCCAGAACCTCATAGCCATGTCCGCTGTACGTCTTCAGGAAGGTCCCTCGTGTCACACTCCACAACTTTAGTGATTTGTCACTGCCACAAGATATTACGTAGTTTCCATCAGCTGGTAAACGTACAGAGAAAAAAAGGAATGACGGCTCATAATAGGGTTCACACTGCATCTTTAGCTCAAAATGGACAATAAACGTTCAATTGCTGCTGAACCTCAAACTGCCTAACAACAAATGAAGTATTCTCATGTCTTAGGGAGATTTGTTACTGTACATCAGAATAAGTACTGTGCGAAAGATTTTTGCCAGCGCTCCGTTTTTATATTTTACTTTAAAATCAGACAAACCTTCTGTTAAGATTTTCAAGATCAAGGTCCTTTATTGTTATTCGTATCACATGTGGTACATGAGGTGGAATGAAATTGTGTACACACAGTCCCAGTTACATCCAACAATAAAATAGCAAAAACATAAATTGCAAAATAACTACTGTATTTTGCATTTGCTGTACTGTATTTCGAAATACATTATTCTTGATGAACAACTTTCCAGGTTTTAAATGGATATTGGTTGCTAAAACAGTAATGATAAAAGCATAACCACACAAAGCAAACAGCATAAATCAACAATTTTAAAACGTACTATACTTTTTTAAAGCATATTGGGAACAACAGCGACAAGCTTTGTAAAACTAAAGGCTAGTACAGTATAGTGATCTTGTACTAGTGATTGCATTGTATGTTTAAAAGAGGAGAGCAAAATGAATGAGCCAAGCTTCACTGTTGCTGATGGTCCCAGTCATCAGCAGCAGAGAACTGGGATGAGGAGCGACCACAGGAGATACATTATATACTTTAAGCAGGAGAAGATTAATGAAGTTACTAGAATGCAAACTGTGATCGTGAATAGTAAGAAATGACTGAAGGGGTTTTCCCAATGAGAGTTTTGCAAATAAACAGAAACCAGTGTACTGTACAGTATTTGTGTGTGAGAATGAAGAGATGGCCAGTTCATCAGTGAGTGCAGATTGCAGTGGTGTGTATTAAATGAAGTTCCAGTTAAAATTCGGACAGCAGCATGATATAACATCCAGTTTGTGAAGGAGTTTTGAGGTAGACCTGTAAACCACATCACCATAATCCAAAACTGGAAGCACTGACATTTTAAGTAGAAGTTGTTTAGAAGAGTGTTTGTTAGAAGATTTATGTCAGTAAAGAAAGAACGCCAATGCAGGATTTTACTTTTGAGAGCAGGTTTATAAGGGTATCATTTATGAGTTTGCAGTTGAGCCAGATACTGAGACACTTGTAACTTTTGACAATCAATATAATAATCAATCTCAGAACAATTGAAAAAGAAAAAAAAAAACTTTTAAAGGGGCACTCGACTTATGGTAAATTTCTATTAAAATGCATTTAGTTTTATCTGTGTTTAAGACTAAATGTAGGCTAGTGAATGCCTGTTGAATCCTGATTAAGCTAGCATGCAATGAAGACAAAGTATTAGTCAGATGAATGGATGTATCATCACTATATACAGTACGATATATATATATATATATATAGGTAGTAGGGCTGTGCGATATGACGATATATATCGTGGGGACGATAGAAACGTGTCTATCGTGCTACTTTCCTTCTATCGTCTCTATCGTGATAAATAAGAATAAAAAAATAACGGTCGCAAAGAAGCTTCATATTGTGGTTTTGCGAGATGACGGCGCTGCTTTATGTTTGACGCACGCGCGGGTTTGCGACACATGCTTTACGTTGTTAAACTCGAGTTCAACAGAGACGCAGCCGGCATGAAGCCGGTGTCACCAGATATCTATGGGTGTCACAACATGGAGAAACAGCTGCGCAGGCAGCCCAAGAAGAAGAACTTTTACCAAAAAGAGGGGGAAGCTCACCTTGTTAGCTTGCATTATTTCGCTCCGCTGAAACTCGGAGACAAAATGGGTCCAGAGGACACGAAGTCCAACCGAGTCCGAACTCGGGTCCAGTTAACCAATACAAAACAGACCAGAGACACAACAGAACCGGAATCAAACGCAACGTTTTCTCTTTTCTGTTTCTTTGCCTTGTTTACTCCAGATTCCAGTCAGAGCGGATTTCTTCTTCGTGGGTTTTATTAGCAGCCGTTGTTTTACCGCCACCTGCAGGAAAAATTTGGACCAAAGTAGGTCCAAAGTTGGACCAAAGTTTCTACTTTGGTCCAAATTTCCTTGTTCTTTTTGTTCACATTCTTATAATTGTAACTGTATCTGTAGTAAAATAAAATAAAAACTTTGGTCCAAATTTTTCCTGTACACACACACACATCGTGTATGTGTATGTGTGTACAGGAAAAATTTGGACCAAAGTTTTTTTTTATATCGTGATATATATCGTTATCGTGATATAAAAAAGTCCATATCGTGATATATGATTTTTTCCATATCGCCCAGCCCTAATACAGGTAGTCCCCGATTTACGAGCGCTCTGATCTGCGAGGTTCCAGACTTACGAGCTGCGAATTTTTGGAAAAAACGAAAAAAATACTGAGTTTTCATGTGTTTTTTCACTACAGTTAGTTAGTTAAGCATATAAACACACGTTTCCGATCATTTTTATGCACTCAAAAGTAGTTTTTAGATGAAAATAGAGTGTTTTTAGTCGCGCTAGCGAAAACCGTTCCAATTTACGAGCGGATTTCCGGATTTACGAGAGAAATGGCGGCCGTTCCAAATTACGAGATTTCCGGTTTACGAGCGCCTCGTTGTAACGGATCTCGCTCGTAAATCGGGGACTACCTGTATATATATATATATATATATATATATATATATATATATATATATATATATATATATATATATATATATATATATATATATATATATATATATATATATATATATAGATATATATATATAGATATATATATATATATATATATAGATATATATATATATATA
>JBBPBX010009228.1:0-35098 GCA_038048925.1 Garcialebias charrua
GAAACTAACCTCCCCCACCTCCCACTCCCTCCCCCACCCCCTCCTTCCCCGTCTGTGTGAAAATTTATGCTGTATTTACTTACAAGACAAGTACTGTGCTAACAGAGAGGCAGTACTAATGTAACATACATAAATAAAATAAAAATAAACATAAATATGCACGAGAACTAAAGTTGATGTTGAGAAGTAGATTTTTATTTAAATAATTTTTCAAACCAAGAAATTTGATTGTCTTGCTTGGAGAATTCTCGGTGGATCTGTGAACACACATATACAAATTATTCCTTTCTTACTTCAGCATTCCATTTAGAACGTGACTGAGAGAGGATTGATTGCAAACATTTCCCATTGTATTTTTCCTGCTGTTAAGAACAGTTATAAAAGGTTACATAATCATCTCTGATTTACAGGATCTAATAACTTATGGTTAAATATAAAATAAATATTTGAATACTTTTTTAAAATCATGAATGTAGCCGAATGCGACAAAAAGACTTTAGTATTTGATCAATCTTGTTTATAAAATTTTAATCCAAATACTTTAGGTTTTAAAGGCTTAACAACGTTAAATTGGGACGTTTTTACAGTAGGCCTGGCGCCCACACCTGCGGTCCGATTTAATAAAATTTTAGCGAGAAAGACTCCAAATTGTTTCGCTGAACCAAGCGGACAGATCCGTTTTTATCATGATAATCTAACGGCGAGAGATCCGATTTTAACTCATCCAAAAAATTACGTTTTTTATCGGATATGAAAGCTAAGCTAATGCTGACGGAGCCGCCAGCTAAAAGCTTCGTCCGTCCAAAAACAGTGCAAATGTCGTTGTACTGTGAAACTAAACGTTTTTAAATTGTGTTTTCTCTGCAAAAGGAAACTGAGATTTCACTTACCAATTTTTATCGAAATAGTTCTGTCGAAAAGGCTGAATGATTGACGCCTTGTTGTCATGAGAACTTTGATACAATGTTGCCAGATCTCGCGTCAGAAGCAAGCGACCAGCCCAAAACAAGCCAAAAACGAGCCCAACTGGCAACCCACCCCGTTGTGTAAAACTAAGACCGTTTTTAACCAGTATAAACATACATTTATTATGGCGTTGCATACAAACGGCAAAAAATTATGCTAAACACTTTGAAAAACATAGCCACTCTAACAAATAAAGATACATTTTGCATATTAATACTGATTAATCCCATTAAACCTCTGGGACTCATTTGTGATCTGAATTTTAAACGAAGAGTGATGAGAACAATTGATAACGACAACGACAGACAATCATAAAGGATGCGCACGAGTTGAAAAATAAACTAAATCTTACACAGCTAAACGTGCTGAGAGAGATGAGGTGATCAGGAAAGTAAAGAGAGGAGAGAGCAAACAGGAAGTCGAGGCAGAAGATGCACAAGGAAGTTCAGGCCCCATAAAAAAAAAAAGTGAGGGGGCCACAGAGGGTTTGTGGAAGTGTCAGAGGGAAGATGAGGAAGGCGAGGTGAAGTGAGAGGAACTGGATGTTTTTATAGCAGTCGCATAGGATGTTATGACGCGGAATATATTTGGATTTAATGCAAAATAAATGGGAAGTAGAGAAAGTATTACCGGTATACTACATTGAATTACAATTATTGACTATTTAAACTTTTATAATAAGCTTGTTAATTTAAATTAACAACCATAATCAGATCAAAATTATTAAGTTTAGGCATTTTAGGATAACAAGTCTTAGAAAAATTTAGCAGAAATTTATTTTTAGACTTGCCAGTAAATTCTGTCTTTTAAAAGTTTAACTAAATTGATAAAACTTTGACACTTATAAAGGATAAAAATATATATATATTCTTGTCAAATAAATTTTTGACTAGTTGTAAGTTGAAACGCTCAGTTTAAATTCATCATTTTTAAACGATTTTTGCATACATTGAAAATGTTTTATCAATTTTAAAGAGCTGTTACACAGTTAAGTAGATTATAAGTGCTGTTTCCTTTTAAGAGTTATATAATGTGACTGTAATGATTAATAATAAAAATGCTTTATTAGAAGTAACTTTTCAGCAAGTAGGTTTAATACGCACAAGAATCCAGCCAACTCGCCAGGAGTGAAAGACACATTTCACTGTTAAAACCTAATTTTGGTGTTGTTTTCGCATAAATTATGACCATTAGAGGCAAAAAGAGGTCTGGTATATTTGAACGGTAATTAGAATAACATATCATTTGACCATACAATGCATAGGCTTTGACAGCAGTAAGAGTTGTTTTCATTCAAACAGATTGGGGCTGTGTATACAGTAATAATAATATGGAAGATTAAAACGGAGCCCATGCTTTAACTTTTGATAAGTAAACCACTGAAAAGTGGTAAAATTTCTAGTTTCAGGTTAAATTGACAATTTAACTCATACGTAAATTAATGATTTTAGATCTATTATGCAGATCAGATTAAAAGGATGCCTCTGTTGAAAATTCACTTTTATGTAAATGTACATTTAAAATTCCATTGTGCAAACCAGACTTGCAGAGGTGGCTCTTTTCAAGGTAATCGCTTATAGAATTAACATGATTACTTTGCACCTGGTTTGTTAAGGATTTTTACATTTTTCTATTTTCTCATTTTTTATTTATTTTAGAAGCAGCCTCACGATGTTTGTGGAAGCAGGAAAACGTAAGTCCTGGACCTCACGACACTTGCAAAAACACATAGGTAGTAGTACATACAGTACATTAAGATAGGGTCATGTCAAACACACATGCAGCGTCTGAATTTTTGAATCACAAACTACTGTGGTTATTGATTGGATCGGATCAGATTCAATATTTAGGGCATGTCCGGAACTGGCTCACTGACTTCACCGAGAACACCAAGGCTGGACTCCCAGGCTACCCTGCTCAGAATAAACATTCGAGGGGTTTTAAAACAATGGCACTGACGAGGGCGCTGGACTTTTCTCTGAACAAAAGACACCACAAAGACTTTCACAAAGAACTGTCAGAACACGGTCATCAAACACAAATGACCAGTATATGCGGTCCAGGTGTGATGGATCGATGATGAACAAAGATCTCACCCAGGAGCAAAGATCTCGCCCTGAAACAAAGATCTCACTGGATGCTGTGACAAGAGGGAGCTGAACAGGTTCTCCAGAAAGACAAAGAGAACAGGTCTTGAAGTCAACCACGCCAACTGTCCAGCTGAAGGTCATGCCCCCCGTATAGATCTGTGAAGATCTGTCAATGATCCTGGTATCGTGTTTCAAAACTGCAGTCTGCTTAATTTTATTTAATGTAACACATTCTCATGATGTGGCCTGCTAGACAAGCAAGGCCACAGAATTTGTAGTTTATATTATGTGGGTCTGACGACTTATTTTTCCACTTCCAGTAAACTTCGTGATGGTACAGAGATAATGATCCCAGCTCATAACCCTGAAACAAGTTAATGTTTATATTTTCTTTTACAGATTAAAATTGTGTCTCCACAAACATTCATGCAAAAGTTTTGTGGAGCTGAAGGAAGGATAGCAATTGTCCTTGAACTGACTGAGTGCGTTTTGGTGGGTCTGGTTTGCCACAAGGAAGTTATTGTTAAAACAATTTTTATAGCTTTATGCTTTAAATCTTAGATTGTTATTTATACCATACCACTTTATTTATAGAGCACTTTGGCGGACGCGGGCCAACCAAGGTGCTGTACGATAGAAACGAGCCAAGCAGACAGGAAAACAAAACAAAACAAAAAGGGGAAGAGAAAGTGTTCCTAGAAATAACTAATAATAATAAAGAATATATCACTAATAACATTAATGAAGGCTCATAAAAGGAAACAGCTCATTCATTGATTAGATGATCAGTTATACAAAAAATAACTTTTTAGATTTTTATATTCAACAGCATAGCCATTTAAAGGATCATTTAAGAAGCACGTTGTACTGTAGGATAAATCAGATAAACCTACAAACCACATTGCTTTATGTATGTTGTTTAATAAACAGGTATGTATATGTCATTTGATAAACAGGTATTTATTTTTTAACAGATCCAAAGAGAAAAGCTGGGGGACGCCCTGGATTTTTGGATCTATTCATGAGGTTGATTTGAAAGGTTGATTTTGAAATGTGGTGGTTCTATATTTTTAAAACACGACTGACTCTGACTATAGACTGGACTTATTTTGAGAACATGAACCACATATGTCTGTCTATATGTATATGTGTATGTGTGTCTATATGTATGTATGTCTGTCTATATGTATATGTGTATGTGTGTCTATATGTATGTATGTCTGTCTGTACGTATATGTCTGTCTATGTCTGTATGTATGTTTAGACTTTTTCCACAGACTATGAAAAAGGTAAAGTATTTTAGGTGAGTATAAAACGTCTCCGTCTCCTGCTACTCATTTTGATGATCATGCTAATTAAGAATAACTTACTAATTAAAATAACCTCAAATCAGAGTGAGTGATTACTCATTTTCACTGAAGAATGAAATCATTTGTTGTTGTGTTGTTTTTGCCATTAAATACAAATGTTTTAGATAGTAAGAATGGAATTTTATTTTATGTTTAAAGAAACAATTATTATTATGGCCAATTACAGAATTTAGTTTAAGTTAAGTTAAGGAGTTACCCACAGTTTGACCTTCCCCAGACCACAAATGGCTCATGGGATCCGAAGGCCTTAGTTTATTTGACAAATTGCAAGTTTTTTGGTGTCCAGTTCTCCTCTCAAAAAGACTACAGGTTTCCGGAACTCCTTCAGGAGGAGTTGCCAGTGATGCCAGTGAATCCCGCCTTGACTCGAGGTCCTGCTAGGGACGGCTGAAAACGAGGGTGAACGGGACCCCAACAGGTGGTGGAAAGGACGCGTCATCTTCTCGAGAGAAAAAGCAGCCTCTGTTACATCTGAGTGACCGGTGCTCCCCTGAAAAGAAGTTTGGAGCAATCGCTGAGCCAGATTTTGAAGATGGATCTGGTCAGAGCAACTTTGTCAGGATGTGGCTTGACTACCTTGTGCCACACACAATTCAGGGTTGCGACCTGCTACTGTGCCCACAATTCATGCCTGAATGGACTAAACACCTGAATGGACTAAACAACAGACAGCTGGACAAGACTGAAGCCATCGAACTGCCTGATGCCCTCCACCCACAAGGCGCACAAAAAGCTCTCCCCAAAGAAAAGAATGAACTTTGACAGAAACCCAAGAAGAAAAAGACTTGAATAAAAAGCTCTCCCCAAAGAAAAAAAAATGAACTTTGACAAAAACCCAAGAAGAAAAAGACTTGAATAAAAAGCTCTCCCCAAAGAAAAAAAAGAACTTTGACAGAAACTCACAGAAGAAAAAGACTTGAACAAAAGCCCCCCCCCAGAATCACATGAACTTATTTCACAGACAAAAGCTTTCCCCAAGCAGAACTGGACTGATCTCATAAGCAAAAGTGTGCCCAACAATGAAAAACTGGACTTATTCCACACACAAAGAACTTCCCCCCCCCAGAGATGAAATGGATTTGTGCCCAACAATTTATGCCACAAACAAATCCCCAAGGGACAGAAAGAACTTGTTCTGAAAACTGGACACTCCCTCCCCTGGGCAGACACTGAACTTACCCCCCCACTAGAAGAAAAAGATTGGATGCTGTGAAGAAGAATGTTTGATCTATTTCATTTTTTAAGTTCAAACCGGTTGTTTTTACTTTCCTGGGCAATAGTTGATATCAAAGAAGTTTCAAACTTATTTTATTTTTGTGCCCATAAAGGGCTATTTTGTTGTGTGTTTGAGAATTATTTCCCACATCTTTGAAAGTGTATAAGTTCCATTTAATTGTTTAACACGACAAATTAGATTGGTTCTTTTTTGGTTAAAACAAATTAGATTGGTTCTTTGGTTAAGACAAATTAGATTGGTTCTTTTTATTTTAAAACAAATTAAATAGCTTATTTCTTTTATTTGTTTAACACAAATAGATTAGTTCTTTATATATATATATATGTTTCTTCTCAAAAGTTCTATTTCTTTGGAAAAAGCTTAGTTTTTGTGGTTAAATAGACTAATCCCTGCTAAATATATTATTCCTTTTAAAACTTTTGACATAAGCCATAAAGTGAGACCATACTCATTGCAAAATTCTCCTCAAAATCAAAATCTTTATTTCTCACAAATATTGAATTAAGTCATGCAATAGGACAATCATCACCACAGAGTTATCCAAAACTTTATATCTCTCAAACCATCCTAAAAATGTGATCCTGAATTTGTCAGGGCGTTACTGTGGAGGCACGGGACGGTGGTGTGAGTTTTTGCCCCTAATTAGAAATTCGGCCTCAGGGGATGTTTTTCCGCACCGCTCACCTGATTGATAATGATCAGTTTATATATGATAAAGAGGATGAAATGATGGAGATGTTCAATATTTATCATCTAAAACTAATTACTCTGACCCAATAATTATAACCCAGCTCACTTATATCAAATATTCTCTGTTCCCTTTTAACACTTATATTTGATATTACAAACATGTTGTTTGCTTTTCTCTGATACAGAAAAGACAGTCTTCTAGCCTTGACAATGTCTGGATAAGATGTTCTTGTAGGATCAGAAACACGACTTGTTTGTTTTATCTGTAAGACGTCAGAGCTTGTCAAAACTCCACCTGCTTCTTGTTTAAATAGCTTGTCATGTCCAGTACAATTTGGAATTGTGCAGGACAATGTATTTGAGACCAAACTAGTTTCAAAGGACATTAAAAGCCCTTCCCCCTTGCAAGGTTGTTTGTCTGATTTAACACTGTTCTCTTGTTTATCTTTGTGTGGTTTTTATTAAGGTAACAGGGGTTTAAAATCCCCATCAGTATTACTAGTTGATGTTTTTCTTAGTTAATCCTAGATGTTATTACTGTTCTTTTTCTTTTCTTTTTCTCTTGCATTTGTTGTTGGATGTAACTGGGACCCTGTGCACATAATCTCGTTTTCATCACATGTACCACATGCGGTGCAAATGACAATAAAGACTCTGACTCTCTTGATTTTATTTAATGTTCATTGTAGCACTTTGAGATATGTTTTATGTAAAGTGCGTTATAAATAAAAGTTATTATTATTATTATTATTATTATTATTATTATTATTAAAGTGTCGTTATTGTTTTCTTTGTGTGAGTGAGGATGAGGGTGGGTCTGAGTGAATGTGTCTGTGTATGAATGTCTAATTGTCAGACTGGGACTGCCCCCTCTCTGTTACATCTGAGGCTACTTGGTGCCACGCTCCTACCACGTGGCCCCCGGGTGTGTGTCCCTTTGCCTGCTGGCGTGCTGGGGGCCCTTGCTGTCGCTTTCGGGGGTTGGGCGCTTGGGCGTGTGTCGGCTCGGCCTGGTGGCTGCCTGGTGGGGCTCGGGTCCTCTGGTCCTATCGGGTCGGGGCCTGAGGGGTGGGCGTCCCCGGTGCCCGGGCCTCGGTGCCCGGGCCTGGGGCTACGTCAGTGCAGCGGGCTCTTGCAGCGGGCTCCGGCGGGGGCCTGTGAGTTTGTCGCTGTTGGCCCCCGGGGGTCATTGTGTGTAGTCGCTGGTGGGGCTCTTCCGGTTCTCCCCTTTGGTCGGATCTGGGGAGTGGGTGAGTGGCTCGTCCTGTTCGGGTGGCCCTGGGGACTCTGGGCTCGGGGTCCTTCTTGGGGTCTTGGGCTATGATCGCCCCTTCGTCTGCCTCGGGCCTTGGGGGGGCGGATCTCTGATGCTTCACGGTCGCTACTGAATGTTCTATTGGAGGAACCTTATTCACTTATGCATGCTCACAACCACACACAAATGGATGCAGGGATGTATATGTAGATATCATATGCAGATATGTAGATGGGTATGTGACTGAATATGAATGTATATGTATGTATACTGTATATATATTTGTAGGTATGGGTATGTTTATTTATGGAAATGTACTGCAAGGTCATGAATATTATCAGTCTTTATGCATGTATGTTTCGTTGCTGTGTTCTGTCATGTACTTTGCAGGATTCAGACGGAGGTTGGGTGTGTTTGCCTTGTGCTCTTTTTGTGGATAATTGTTGTGTTTTGTTGTCTTACTTTCTATCTTTCCTTTCTCTCCATTTAAAAAAAAAAATTAATATCGGTGTGAGAGGATGGCTGTAAGGTGAGAAGGGAGGAAATCTATAAAAGGAAAGAAAAAAAAGAAGACAAACACAAAAACGTTGTCATCCCATAAATTGCTGGAGTATCTGAGAAATTCAGAGGGAGTTCCTCCAAACACAACATCTCGGTACATTTCAAAACATAACTGGACCCTCAGACAGAGGCTGGTCCATCCCAAGGACAGAACCCTCAAACCAACTCAAACTGGGCAGTGTGGTGTGTGCAGGTCAGTGCAGTGAGGAACGTTCACAGCTCTACATTAGAGAAACTGAAGAACCTCTCCACAGACGCATGGCTCTTCAGAGTAAGACTCAGCTGTTCACCCATGTACCTCAAGGATACGGGACGCTCTTTTTCAGGCCAAAATGTTCATATTTTAAACAGAGAAGATCAATGAGGAGGGTGAAGGAAGCTTTATAGGTCAAATGAGAAAAACAACTTTAAATGGAGGAGGAGGTCTCAGATTTTTAGCTTTTTTAACTTTCAAAGGAGTATTAAGCCTGATGACCAGTCAGTTTCACTCTCACTCACATCTTCAGGCATAGAGCATCTCTCTTGTGCCCCAGAATAACAAAGACCCAAACAGCTGCTGAGCTTAAGTTTTGACCCACGCCACGTATCATCTGAGCCACCTGGGTGTTGGATGTGTAACGAATCGCTGTTGGGAGGGAAGTGAGTTCAATCTGCATGTAAAGCATGCAGTTCAAAACTCCAACTCTGTTGTTTGAACTGAGAAAGCTCCTCATAGCAACAAAACATGTTATTGTCAGAATACAATTATGATTTACTTTTAATTCTTTTTATGTTTTTTGCGGGGGGTATATATCAGCAAATACAGGTAATCAAACGCACCACGTCGGTTGCTTTGCGAAAATGAGAAATCTCATTATCCTTGCTTGACTGGTTTCACCTGCAGGGAATTATTTTCATCGTAATCATCTGCAGAAAACAGAAGATGGCGTGCGAACCATCACAGAAATAAACTTTCAGGGAGGATTCTAGCTGAAATCGGAGGGGGAGCTATGAAAACCCACCACTACATTCAATTGAGGTTGTTTTATTTTAATTCTTGTGGCATGGCAGCCACACTGTACAGCTCCAATGTTTATATAAACCTGTTACTGAGATATTTGAGTGAGTCTGTGGCTCCACCTACACAGGAGACATGCTGCCAACTGATTCTGGCAACACAGAACTTAGTTTACACTATTTAAACAGATTTTCCACTTTAAACTATGACTCACTAAAAAAAAAAAAGAAGCAGCATTCCTTGAGGGGCTGTATATCGTCCTGCCATGCCAGAGTTTTAGATTTTCTTGAGAAATGGCGATGCAGCCATTTCAGTTGAACCTGGAGATAATGTTGATATCATGTAATATCACGAGATGTCACATTCAGAGGATGTGATGTGAACAACTCTCATCTACTTACACAACTGATTTTAGCACAATATCTGTAAAATTAGCTAACAATCAATCAGTTTTATGATGGCTGATATCAATAAACTTTAGAAGCCATCTTTAAATGATTAAACGGTACTTCTTCCAGTTATTTAACAGTTAAAAATGGTGTACCACAAGGCTCAGTCTTAGGACCAACCCTCTTTACAATCTACATAGGTAATGTAGGTCAGAGCATCCCTGATGCATCCTTACATGCTGATGACACAGTTGTTTATTGTCGAGCTAAAACAGTAGCTAAGGCTTTCCAGCTTTTGCAATCTGCTTTTGACATCATCCAGTCAGATTTGTTCCATCTCAAACTTGTCCTAAATGCTGATAAAACAAAAGGGATGCTTTTTTCAAATAGGAAGTTGGTCCCAGCAGTTCTTCCTCTGATTTTATCCTCAAATGGTGTCCCTATTGAGTTTGTTGATTCCTATAAATATTTGGGTATCCTGGTCGATTCGCAACTCTCTTTTAAACTTCACGTGGAAAACCTAGTAAAGAAATTGAAAGTTAAACTGGGTTTCTTTTTCAGAAACAGATCATGTCTAACACTGAATGCTAGAAAATGCCTTGTGACTGTGACTTTTCTTCCCTCCATTGATTACAGTGACATTCTCTACATGAATGCTCCTCCAGAGACTCTACTTCCTCAGACGGCTGAGACGAGCTGGTCTGAGCAGCCCAGTCCTCACCTCCTTCTACAGGTGTGCAGTGGAGAGCGTCCTGTGCTCCAGCATCAACGTGTGGCATGGAGGCTGCACAGTTGAAGAGAGGAAAGCTCTACAGAGAGTGGTGAAGGCTGCACAGAAGTCTGTTGGAGTCAGTCTCCCCACCATCACAGACATTTACACCTCCAGATGCAGGAAAAGAGCCACCTGCATCATGAAAGACCTCACTCACCCAGCACACTCACTCTTTGCCCCACTCCCCTCAGGACGGAGGTTGAGGAGCATCAAATGTAGAACCACTAGACTGAGGAACAGCTTCTACCCTGAGGCTGTTAGACTCATGAATAAATAAAAATAAAATAAAAAAATAAACACTGCAAAATATCACATCATACTGATGCTGATCTGTTTTCTTGTTGCTGTGTTCATCTGTGTTCATCTGTGTTCATCTGTGTTCATCTGTGTTCATCTGTGTTCATCTGTGACCATCTGCTCATACAAACTCATGTTCGTGCTGCTGTTTATTTCCACTATATTAGGCTTAGTGTATTACTAGTTGATGTTTTTCTTAGTTAATTCTAGATGTTATTACTGTTTTTCTCTTGCATTTGTTGTTGGATGTAACTGGGACCCCGTGTACATAATCTCGTTTTCATCACATGTACCACATGCGGTGCAAATGACAATAAAGACTCTCTGACTCTGACTCTACAAGCACCCTGCAGATGTTGGATGCTGTCTATCATGGTGCACTAAGATTCATAAAATGCTGTGATTATCATATCCACCACTGCACCCTGTATTCACTGGTTAATTGGACATCATTAACTTCACGCAGACTCTTCCACTGGTACATTTTCATCTTTAAATCACTTCTTGGTCTGCTGCCCTCATACATCTCCTCCTACATGTCTTTGCGTGAGTGCAGCTACAGCGTGCGCTCTCAGGACATGATTACCTGCAGTGTTCCGTCAGTGAGGACTGAACTTGGAAAAAGGGCCTTCTCCTACTCTGCTCCTGCTTCATGGAATATCTTACAAAAAGATCTGAAGCTCTCGACCTTGACCTCTCTAAATGGCTTCATGAATCTATTGGAATCCTGGCAAAAACCAATGCAGATATGTTCCTGTTTTTGATTTTATACATCTACCTTATAATCTGTCTGTTTTGCTACTTTGATATCTTTGTTTTAACTTGTTTAAAAAAATCTGTATTTCTCTCTTATGTTTGTCTATTGTTGATTGTCCAAGGAAAATCTACTGTTGCTGTTGTCATCATTCTTTAGTTTGTAGACAGGTCTCTTGTAAATGAGTCCTCGAGGCTCAATGAGATTAACCATGCCTAAATAAAGGTTGAATGAATGAAATGGGTTGACTCCAAATGTCAATCAGTTGTAGACATACGTAAAATGATAACGTTATGATATACGTGCTGAAATTCACCCACTGGTGCATAATATATTTTGCTAACAAACAAAAAGTGTTTACTCTTTAATGATGAAGTTTGAAACAAAGATCTCATGCAAAGTGTAGCATTTAAAATGTTTTTTTACATTAATGCTCTTAGCTGCAACCACACCAGGTTTTAGCACAAAATCTGTAAGATTGACTGAGTTATAGCATTCTTTGTGTTTTATAAGTTATCTTGGATGTGGTTGTCTTTATGATTTGGATCATCTCCAACATTGATTAATGCTAGTTGTGCATCCATTGATCACTTCCTGAAAGTTTTATTAAAATCTGCCTGGTTTTTCATGAGATGTTTTGTTGACAAAAGGGTAATGAGAAAATATAAAACAGATTTAATACAATCTGTTAGTGCTCAGAATATGTGTTGGAGACCAGTGTCAGCTACTACCACACCAGATAATAGCCAACAATAAAATAAAGATAAATAAATAATAACTAGAGAAATTGTATTTCCTGCAAAAATGCAGTGTGAATGCTTATTACTGAAGAATTTAAGGGAAAAACAGCTGAAATGAAATGAGCTATATGCTGAATTGTAGCTGAAATGGAAGAACAAGCCAAAATTAGCAGAAGAAAGCAGAAAGAACACATATTTGCTGAATTAAGTTTAAATAAGCAGAAATGAGCACAATAATGTGGAATTAGCTAAAAAGGCAAAATTTCACCCAAAAGAGCTAAATAGTAGCTGAAATAGCAGAAACAGCTGCAACTAGCCAAAAAATGATGAAAGTAGCAACAAGTTGAAATTAGCAGAAAGAAGTTAAATAGACAGGCAGCACGGTAGAGCTGCTGCCTCTCAGCCAGATCGTTGCCGGTTCAAATCCCGGTCCGGGGGCCTTCCTGGGTGGAGTTTGTATGTTCTCTCTGTGCATGTGTGGGTTTTCTCGTGTACTCCAGTTTCCTCCCACAGACTAAAAACATGTATGTTAGGCTGATTGGTAACTCTAAATTGTCCCTAGGTGTGAGTGAGAGTGGATGGTTGTCTCGTTTGTCTCTATGTGTCCCTGTGATGGACTGGAGACCTGTCCAGGGTGTACCCCGCCCCTTGCACAGTGAATGGACACACTGGCGACCCCATGACCCAAAATGGAGAAGCGAGTAAAAGATGATGGATGGATGGATGGATGGATGGATGGATGGATAGATGTAGAACAATCTTAAATTAGGAGAAGAAAGCAGAAAGAACTTGTTTACTGAAAGAAGCAGAAATTAGGCAAAAAAGTTGAAATCATCTGGAAAAAACTGAAATTAGCACAAAAAACAGCTGGAAAGTAGCTAAAATAGCAGGAAGAAGGAAGTGGAGACAGCACATTTTTGTTGGATTGGGCTGAAAAAAGTTGAAACGAGTGCAAAAAATGTGGAATAAGCTGGAAAAAGATAGAATTAGCATACAACAGATAAATAGTAGCTGAAATACAGAAAAAGCTGAAAGGAGCATAACAAGCAGAAATTAGCAGAAAAAGTAAGAAGAAGCACAAAAGTGTTAGCAGAAATAAACTGAAGGGATTATTAAGCAGCTGAAAAACAGATGAAAAGTAGCTGAAAATAAGTTTGAGTTTGCACAAGGAAGGTGAACTAGAACAAAATGTGAAAGGTTCAGTACAAGGTTATAAACAGATCTAAAGATTTGAAGGATGTAAAATGAGCTCAATTCATTTTCTATGTGAAATAAAATGACAGAAAAGGCTAAATATTTCAAAAAGCTAAAGTTGCACCAATACCATAGCAGGATTGTCCTGGAAAAAGCGAAACGTTTTTATATACGATTTGTTGAAATAGTTGACAACTGCGGGATTGGAATTGCACGGAAAAATGTACGGAAGATTGAAGGATCGCAATAGTATGAATGCTTCATAAGCACAATAAAATAAAAGGTCAGTAATCTGTGAAATGAACAGCCATTTTGAAATGAGTTGACGTCAAAAGTCAATCAGACACAGACATGGGTAAGAACATTGTTGTCCACCTTTGTGTCTCTGTGGCAGGTGGAAGAAAAATAAATAAAAGCCAAACAGTGGTTAGTTTTCTGTTCTTTTCTAGTCTCTATTCTGCTCGGAGCAACAGTTCAGGACGATTCTTGCGCCAAACTGCCAACAATTGGCAGTGATTTACTCAAGACTTTCTGTGGCACAAACACTCAAACAGTCACGGGGTAACGCAAACAGTTTCTAAGAGCATGCAGAGTGGTGGTCAAGGTCAAACAGTCAATAGCCAGAGCTGCCCCTTTAAATGTCAGTTGTCTAGGAAACAGTTGCAGAAATGGAGTGTTTTGGATGGAGACCGAGCAACGTGGGAGCCGCTGTTTAGCAACGCCTAAGAACAACAACTCGCAGAGCCAATGTCACTCCATGGAGCCACTCCGCTCCACAAAAAGCTGCAATTCAAGCAAACTGGGAAGCATGAAAACCCACAGAGAGGCCACCTGATGGAATAATCCATATCTGAAGTGTTATTAATAAACAATAAATATTGATCTCGCAAATCATGCGGTGACAAAGAACAGTTATTATTACAGTGGCCGGTGATTTTGGAACACTTTTTTGCCAAATAATTTCTCATCTGGAATTTAATTGAATTAATTTCTCATTTAAAATACACCATGGGGATAGAATGTTGGCACTGATTGTGGAAATCTCACCAGTCTGGCTGCAACAGGTTGACATCAACTGGTGATTTTTAGTAAAACTGGCACCACAAATCCCCCCATCACAGTTGGATTTTTATCCCGAACCATGAAACCTGTGACCTCGCCCTGATACACTGACAGAACACACACACACACACACACACACACACACACACACACACCATAAAACAGCCTTTGTCATCATGACTCAGTTCTGAAAGTCTATTCACTACTGCCCCCTGCTGTGACCACTAACCTGATGAATCACACACGACTTGGACCAGAGATGATGGATATTACCGTCTTCTGTCCAACATTTACTTGAGTGGGAAATGATTTTGAGGCGCTAAAGTAGTTCACTTGAGCAAAAATTGGTTCTGTCACAGGTAAAATGTGCCAGTCGGAGGTTTCCTTGACAACCTGCCCTTTTCCAAATCAGTTATGACAATCATCCGGAAGAAAGAAAGGAAGCTTATTTAAAAGTGGTCTAATGGGATAAAAGCTCATTTAGATGGAATGTTTTTTTAGAAAACTCTCAATCATATTTTGCCTTTTGTTGTAAAAAAATAAACAGAAAATATGAACATTAAAGGGCAATACACTTTATTTCAAAGTAAATCAAACAACTATTGAAAAGCTCCAGTGATCTCCAGTGTGAATACATATTATTTAACTTTTTTCTTAGTAATGTGTGTCATGAATAGGTATTTCTGCCTGTTTTGTATCTAAAGTGGTTGTGGGGGGGGAGTATTTCCTATTCTAGAAGAATGTTGCACATACTGATAATAAGAAACATTTTGTTTTACACATTTTATGGTATACCTTGCAACATGGCCAATTTAATCCAGAATAAAATGCAATGTAATAGGTTTTCTATCATACCCTGTCATGCCAAAAAACTGTGTAGGTCTTAAGACTTATGTCTGGATGACGACCCCGTACAACATGAAGGTCAACCAAAATGGGGCTGCAGTGAGACCTTCAGGGACATGTAAAGAATGCAATAGCCTTCCATGAGGTTTAATAGAGTGTGATAAGTTCATGATGGTCCTGAACTTGCACAATACTTCCATAGCAGTGTTGTGGTGGTTTGTTGTGCAGGAGAAGCATTAATCTGCCCTCTGACTTTTCCTGTTTAGGATGACAGCTGATCATCATTCTGTGCACCTTATATAAAGCTAATGACATCTAGTGTTGCTATAATATCCTTATGTAGGACACGCACCCCTTTACCTGACTGCAGGATGTCCTGGAGGTCATTCTGTTGTTGTATCCTCCTTAAACTGCTTGGATCCATCCATCCAGAATCATTTGCTCAGTCCTGGCTCTCCTGGCAGGAGAAGATGCTAATTACTGGTCCAGCAGTGCTACATGTTTCTGCTTTACCTTCAGAGGACCATTAAAAGAACACGGTTTGGCCTTTGGAAGAACCTTAAGATAACTTTACTTAGCCTTGGTCACTGTGACAAAAACAATAGGATTGTTTTAAACAGATGTCAAGTGAGCGCAGGCTTTGCGTTGATACCTGGTCTACTTTGAACCTGGTTGTGACGTCTGGTTTACCATAATTTGGTCACATCACATGTAACTGTGGTGTGAGAATATCACACTGAAGACCACATAGTGTGATGCAGTTTTAACATTTGTTGTTGTTGGAATAACTGTAAATACATATTATCACATTTATATGCTTTAATACATTTTGTGTTTAAACTTATCCCTTTTAACCTAGAAGTGAACAATGTAAGTGTTCTTTGTAACTAATGCTTGTGATGAGTTTGTGTGCAGGAAACCTGTTCGACCGGTAACACACCCTGTGCAAAACTGGCTGTGGGAACAGGTTCTCGTGCTGGCAGGGGGAAAAACAACTGTGTGCAGTTGTTTTCCACTCCATCTTGGAAGAATGTTGTTCAACATGTTGACGTGTACCTATGTGTGAACCAGTCTCAACCGGTTTTCCCCTCTCCCTTAGCGGTTGAGACATTGTGTAACTAGGGCATTCCTAAAACTCAATAAAAGGCAAGGAGAACGACTCTGCAGCAGAGCGGGTTGGCTCTCCTTGCAAGAAAGATACTCAAATCACTTGTGTCTTGTTCTCTGTTTTACAGCGTGGTGTTTTAATAATGTTTGGGGTTTAAACCTGACATTAACTTGGTCCTTCGAGCCGGATTCCAAGATACCTGACGATCCCAGTGGGTGAGTAGGTTACAGGCAAAATCTGTGGCCACAGTATTGATACCCTTTCCGGGACTGGAGTCCTCCTCACTGACTGGGGTCCGACGGTTGACGGAGTCCAGGAGAGACGTGACACAGAGTGGAGTGAGTATTGTTTTATTTTAAAACGAGTGAAGTGTGAAAACTGAGTAAAACAAACCCTGACAATTCTAGACTCTATCAGGTAAAAAGAAGTAGTTAAATTCCGCAGGAGGACAGACTCCTTTGACTTAGATAAACAACTAAAAACAGTCAATTAAATTCTGTGTAGGGCGGCGGAGCCCTCTACTTTAAGATAAATAGGAATAAAAAGCAGCGCTAAAATGTATGCATGTGTTTGTGAGTGTGAAAAGGAAATAAAAGTACCGCTTGGTTCTTTTGTTTCATACCAAAATAACAGGAAACAAACAGTGAAACCTTTTGGTGTCAGAGGCTAAGAAGAATCCGCTCATTTGAGTTGAAGTGATTCTTGCCATAAGGATCTTTTATCACTGTCCTGTTACTTAACAAATCCAGTATTAGTCACCCTATGTGAAACCCCCTACTGGATCCAAATCTAGTTCAAAATGGGTAAGGGACAAAGCAAAAATGCTCAAAAATGCATAGACAGTTTAACATGTAAAGACTGGAAGATAATGAAAAAAAAAACAGACCCTGTACAACACCTACCCCTATGGATAAAATAATACGACTTTAACGGTAGATTAACTATAAAAAACATAAGAGAACTTCAAACTAAAATAAAGACAAAGACCAAAGATAAACCTAACAAAATGAATAATGAAGGCTACCCCCATACAGAATTATGGATGCAAGTTGCAGAAAAAAGAGAAGAAGGTATGAGGAAGAGGAAGGAAAAAGAAAGTGAGCAGCAAAGAGAGGAGAGACAGACAGAACACGAGGAAACAAGGAAGAAAGCTGAAGAGAAAAGAGAGAGAGAGGAAGAGAGAGAAAAAGACGAGAAAAGAAATGTATATTTTTCTAAGAAAGAAGATGACATGTCTGGTTATTATAACTACCTGTTAAGGAAAGCGGTTAATGGTGAAGCCAGTGTGAATGATGGTAACTATAGACATGAAGAACAAAGAACTAAACTGACAATGACTCATGCAGATAGTGACAGAAACATAGACCCAACTGCACCACCAAACGAGCCACCACCTACCTATGAACCATCAGACTCTAGAGATAAAATACAGACCAGGTCAAAAGGATCCGTGGGAGACTGGAACCCCGCAATGACCCATAACCTCACTGGTAGTATTTAAACTAACATTGCAGCCTAACACTGAGACTGAATATTTTTAGATTTATCTAGCAGTTTAATAGTCTTTTTGCCTAGCACTTTACATTGAATAGATTTATTAATTATAAAATGCCATTTTATACTACTGTTGGTGTGTATATATAAGCTTGAGTTTGCATCATATGCACTACCCTTTCAAATGATTTACAGTCTTAATAAATTTAAGCCAAATGGAAAATGTAAGCTGTACAACCTCAATATTTACCTGTTTAAATAGAATCTAATGTGTAGCAACAGTTAGGGTCAGACCTTTTACTTCTTCGGTGTAGTTTGAAATGAATGAACTGATTTAGATCTGAACTGTTTTCTAAATTCTACATCAGCTTGCACTTCGAGTAAACCCAACTTTAATGCAGTTTTTGAAAGAGTTATAGTGCCGATTCAGCTGCACAAACTTTAATGTCTTAATGTAACTGCTCAAATGTACACATGGCTCGTGACTGTAAAACCATATCAAACACGAATACCCCTGCATGACTAACCGTACCTGAAACTGAAACCAAAACCTATGAGATTGAAACAGAAGCTAAAAATGAGTTAGAACTTTTAAACTTAGAAGAAATCCTTTATCAAGAAAAATTCAGACCAGAAATCGTTCTAATGATCCAAGGAACACCAGTAACCTTCCTGTGTGATACAGGGGCATGTAGAACCACTATAAAAGAGCCAATGCCCTGGATTAAACAAGGAGATAAATTTATAACAGTAAGAGCAGCTCATGGCACTCTGACAACAGTCCCTGAAACTGAACTTATTTGGATCAGAGATCCCAAGGGCAAATCATGTAAAATGTCAGTTCTTCTACTGCCAGACTGCCCGGTAAATTTATTGGGACGGGATGGCCTGGTGGAACTGTCATTGGCATTGATGCCTACAGAAGATGGGCTAACTGTGGTCAGAACCAAGAACACACCCACACCTTCAGCCCTAGCACTGCAGGGTGTGGGTCCGCCTAAGTATTACTACACATTAGATGTGCCAAACAAACCCCCAACTACAACGGGAGCTAAACTCCTGGATGAGGGAAAAAGCACTGTCCAAGTTCAAGACCAGGTGTCACCAGATGACCTCCATGTTACAATGTGGTACAAGAACTCTTCAGACCCTGATGTACCATATAAAGAGGAATTAGACAGAAAAACTCCAGCCAAGATTACCATTTCTTATGTGTACTCTGACAATGAGAACAACTCTGCAGCTGCAGTTATCTTGCCAGACACCCTAAACGCCATGTACAGAAATTATGGATCACCCCATATTTCTCTTTGTAAGGGTAAAAATAAACAATGGAAAGATCTAGGAAAAATGGTCACTTTGGGAGAGTACACAAAAGATTGGGTCGCTACTTCTGTGAACACATGGTATAGCCAGGACACAGAACTAAGCAAAAAGGCTTTGTTCTGGACAGCTACAGTACAACCAGGAGTACATTTAGATCAACAGAGCTGACAAATCTTTCTTTCTCAAGAAGAAGAAAACCTGTTAAAAAACATTCCACCACAGCTGTGGTCAACAGGACCATCAGATGTTGGTTTTGTAAAAAAGATTTTACCTGTACAAATTAGATCTAGAACAGAATACAGACCAAGAGTGAAACAATATCCATTAAAACCAGATGCAATGGAAGGTATTGAGCCAGTGATAAAAGATTTACTAAAAGCAGGAGTGCTTGTGGAATGCTATGACTCACCTTGTAACACGCCTATTTTTCCAGTAAAAAAGGCCCCACCCTCTTCCGGCTGGAGGATGGTGCAAGATTTGCAAGCAGTAAACAATGCGGTGATTCAAAGAGCTCCGTGTGTTCCCGATCCACACACCCTACTAAACTCTTTAAATCCTAAGGCTAATGCTTTCACTGTAGTGGACATAAGTAACGCCTTCTTTTCAGTTCCAATACATGAAGACAGACAATATTGGTTCTTTGCTGATCAAACTTTTATTGATGAGAAAATCATTAAAGAAATGCAGCAACAAGCACCTCTAAATGAACAAAAAATGTGGCTCTCAAAAGGAGCCAAACAAACAGCACTTGTCCTGAAAACAAACCAATCCTACCAAAAAATCTCTATAAATGCGCAGCAATATTGAGCCATGGAAAGACTCATGTCTCAACAGGAGGGATGGTAGGCTTAGTGGGAAAACTATACACAACTTATGGATTCAACTCTTATTCAAAAAAATTTTGTAAAGCATGTTCTCAGGGGAACCTGAGACCCAAAAGAGGTCAGTTTCCTAAACCAGTATATCCATTCCAACAACTACGTATGGATTTCATAGAACTAAACCAAAGTGAAGGGAAAAAAAGTTCTGTTTGGTAATAGTTGATATTTTCAAAACAGGTTGAAGTCTTTCCAACTAAACACCCAGATGCATTAACAGTGGCAAAAGCCCTTTGTAAAGACATAATACCGAGATTTGGTATACCAGAAAAAAATCTATAGTGATAATGGCACACATTTTGTAAATCAGGTCATTACAAAAATAGGACAAGCCTTACACATAGATTTAAAACACCATTGCAGTTACCACCCTCAAAGTGCAGGACTGGTGGAAAGGAAAAATGGTACAATAAAGAACAGACTTAAAAAATGCATGGAAGAAACAGGAAGGCCTTGGACTCAATGCTTAGACCTTGTAAAAATGCACATAAACATTACCAGTACCACAGGCCTAACTCCCTTTGAAACTCTGTATGGAAGACCATATAAACTCCCATTGTTCAAAAATACCTGGGAGACGAATGAAGAAATGACACTTGCTGACTACATGAGAAAGATGTTAGAAAAACAACAAAAACAGCAAAACACTGACAATGATCCTACTCTTATTTCTCAACAGGACGACCAGCTGGTACAGCCAGGAGATTGGGTCTTGATTAAAAGCATTAAAAAGAAACACTGGCATTCACCCAAGTGGGAGGGACCTTTCCAGGTACTCTTGACCACAAACACGTCACTAAAAATAGCTGAACGAAGCACGTGGGTCCACTTAAGCCATTGCAAACTTATGATTCAAAACAAGGATGAATAAACTGATTGCTGAGAGCAAAAATGACTAAAATAGACTTTTTCATTAGCTTCTTTTGCCTAAACTGTACTTTTGTGTTTTGTGGTCCTCATAATTTGGTATACAGTTTAAATAAAATAGGAAATTAGAACTGAATTTAGGAATTCTTCGTTCAGCTCACAGAGGGAGTCCGTTGTTCAAAGGGGGCTGTATTTATAGTATACAGTCATCTCAAATCGGTGAAGATTGTCCACAACTCTGTGAGCTACTAGGAAGAAAACCTAGTTCAGCATTATGAGGACCACAGACCAAAATAAAGGTTTAACAGCCGTAGCATTTCTAATCTTATTGGTAACCTGGATAACCCTAACTAAACCGTGGGAAAGAGAGTGGACTCAAGAAACAAATAAAATAGTACAAAAAAGAAGCGTGCCCAGCCGTGTCAGTACACCATACCCCAATCCTTGCATGAGAACCCAGACGAAACTTCTACAGAGGGAAGAACCATTTGTGTGTTATCATACTCCCACGTTCATTGAATCTGTGTGGTTAAATTTAAACAGCATAACGGTGGGAGGATACAATGGAAACCAATGGCCAGGCTATGATTGGTATTTAAGCACAATCCACTGGTGGGAAAGTGCAAGCTGGGGTGACGTATTTACTACTACAAGTGACAGTTGGACGCCACAACCGGACAACTTAAAGGCCCAGAACTGGTCTAAAATATTGAATATAAACTTGACCAATGTCCAAGGACAACAATACCTGGTCTTTAATTTCAATACAACTTTAATGCCACTAGCCAAAACAAATATAGCTTCAGGGATATATAACTCAACGATATGTATATAGACCCCAAGCTAATGATCCCTACATCTTCTTTAAAGTATGTAACAATATTACAATAGATGAAACCTTTGAACACGCACCCCTAGTCATAGGCAGTGATAGGAATAACGGAGTTATACATAAACGGCGTTACAAACGGAGTTATTTTTTTCATTAACGGGTAATCTAAGTAGTTACTATGTCTATCGTTACAACGCCGTTACCGTTACAAACACTAAAATGGTGTACGTTATTTTGTCTTCTGCGCGCTGTCTCTCGCTGCTTGTTTACTTTTTTTTTCCCTTGTGAGGGAGGGTGGAGGGGGAAGCAGCAGAGGGGAGGGAGGGTAGGAGCATAGACGTGGGAGCAGAGGGGAGGGAGGGGCGAAACAATAAGGATGATGCTGATTGGCTAAGGTAGAGTGTCAGTCAGAGGTCAGCCAATCAGCGGTTTTGTTGTTCAGCTCACACGCTGCAGGCAGGAAGCTTCAAATCTGAAAAGTTAACAGAAGTCTGGCAGCAATGGCGAGTCTGGAGGGAAAGTTGGCGTTTTCAAAGTGGAAATACAGAAATTACTTTACTCTCCTTGAGGTAAAAGGCAAGAACGTGCATGTGAAGTGTACATTATGTCCCGGAGCGAAGTGTACGTCCGTCGTATCTGATCTGACAAGCATCTCACAACAGCTCAGGTAATTCAGCTTTTCAGTACTGTTTTAAAAGTACTTCATATTGTGAAAATGATTCTTTTGTTTTTAAGAAAATTCTTGAAGAACCAGTTGTGTGAGAGTTTGATTTTATTTTACACTACAAAGCACTTATTTTAACTGTTTACTTTTATTTCTAAGAAAACACTTGAACAGTACAGGGTGTACATAGAGCTGAAAAACACAATTGTTATATTATTTTGTTAACCTGTATTTTGTAATGAAGAAAAAACTTGAAGTATAGTATGTCAAACAGTCATGTTCTGTTGAGGTGCTGTAAGCATTTCTACTTAAAATTCGTAGATATATCTAAACTTAAACCAACCAAACAAACAATAGTTACTTTCCCTGGTAACTAATTACTTTTATAGGTGAGTAATTCAGTTACTAACTCAGTTACTTTTTGGGCGAAGTAACTAGTAACTATAATTAATTACTTTTTTGAAGTAACATTCCCAACACTGGTCATAGGAGACACAACTACAATGTTTATAATAATAAAAAAACCATTTGACAAGACAGATGACTGGTTCTCTTTTACTTCTGGAATTTCTGGAAACAAAAATAATTGGTTGTTGTTAGCTGAACAAGCAGCCAACATGTCAAAACAAGATTGTGTAGTGTGTATGGGCCCTAGGCCCATACTTAAGATAATACCAGCTACTCTTAGCTCTGACTGCCTGATAAACGTGATGAACCAAGCAGTACCTGATACAAACTGCATCTATTGGGACTCAGTGTACCCTCTTTCTCCTCCAGACAAACAGAAACCGCTGTTCTCTAAAGTCGTCGCAGCAGCAAATTTTACCTGCATCAACAGAACAGGAAAAGGAGCGCAGATAGGAAATCTTAACAGAACCTGGTGTGAAACAGTTATCACAGTTAAAAGTAAATTTAAACCACAGTCTCGCAGTGACATCTGGTGGTGGTGTGGGGATGAGAGACTTTTTGACAGACTGCCTCAGAACACTACTGGTCTGTGTGCAGCAGTTTCACTCCTCCTCCCCATATCCATTTATCCCATGAATGAGAATACCTTGACAACTGAAGTTAGACCAGTATTGCAAACTATTTGGAGTAAGAGATCCAAGAGAGATGTGTCACCACCAGGTCATGATCCTACATACATAGATGCTATAGGAATACCCAGAGGGGTTCCTGATGAATATAAATTAGCAAATCAAGTGGCAGCAGGATTTGAAAGTATCCTTCTTTTCATTACTGTAAATAAAAACGTAGACAGAATCAACTACATCCACTACAACGTTCAGAGATTGAGCAACTACACTGTGGCTGGATTTGAGGTGGTACATGAGCAGTTGTCAGCTACCTCTTTAATGGCTTTCCAGAACCGCATTGCGGTGGACATGATTTTGGCAGAGAAAGGCGGAGTTTGTGCCATCTTTGGTCAACAATGTTGCACTTTTGTGCCCAACAACACGGCGACAGATGGCAGCTTGACCAAAGCGTTGGATGGACTGCGTGCACTTAGTGTCAAAATGAAAGACCATTCTGGGGTTGACACCTCCATGTGGGATCCCTTTGGGGAGTATTTTGGCAGATGGAGTGGCCTCATTTCCTCCATTCTTGTCTCCATAGCAGTGCTTGCAGCAATCCTGATTTTGTGTGGGTGTTGTTATATTCCATGTCTTAGAGCGATGTTTACTCGCCTTATTAACACAGCTATTGCTCCCCTGGAAAAGCAGCTGTACACGCTGCTTCCTGTTAATGAAAATACTGATGATTTAACTGATTATGAGATCCACTTTCCTGAACCTAATTCTGCCCTGGACTCAGATGATGATAATGTCCAGGCAACTAAGGGCTAACCTCTGAGTGTAAACATTTCTTGTAGATGACCTCATAGCAGAAAATCTATTGAAGATGCTGTTGAGCGACTGGAGAACCTGTAAATGTGATAAACAGGAGGGAAATGTTAGAATAATTGTAAATACATATTATCACATTTATATTCTTTAATACATTTTGTGTTTAAACTTATCCCTTTTAACCTAGAAGTGAACAATGTAAGTGTTCTTTGTAACTAATGCTTGTGATGAGTTTGTGTGCAGGAAACCTGTTCGACCGGTAACACACCCTGGGCAAAACTGGCTGTGGGAACAGGTTCTCGTGCTGGCAGGGGGAAAAACAACTGTGTGCAGTTGTTTTCCACTCCATCTTGGAAGAATGTTGTTCAACATGTTGACGTGTACCTATGTGTGAACCAGTCTCAACCGGTTTTCCCCTCTCCCTTAGCGGTTGAGACATTGTGTAACTAGGGCATTCCTAAAACTCAATAAAAGGCAAGGAGAACGACTCTGCAGCAGAGCGGGTTGGCTCTCCTTGCAAGAAAGATACTCAAATCACTTGTGTCTTGTTCTCTGTTTTACAGCGTGGTGTTTTAATAATGTTTGGGGTTTAAACCTGACAGTTGTTCATTTCACTCATGATTTGTCGTCTCTGCAGCCGAGAGAGCTTCCAGCAGGTGTGGTGGCTAGTCCTTGTCAGTGATGGTGTCTCCTTTCTTTGTGCTGTGATTGCTGCTTTGTTTGGGTGTGGGTTCATCTTTGTGTGTCACATGGGTGTCGTCTGAGGTGTCATTTGTTTGTTAAAAATTGCCTCCCTGCTGGTAAGCCTCAGCTGCACCTTGGAGCTTCACAGCGTTTAGGTCATTTTTAAAATATTTTAACTTTTAATTGTCCGTCCATCCATCCATCATCTTTACCCGCTTCTTTCTTTTCAGGTTGTGGGGGTCGCCGGTGCCCATATCCAGCCATTACTGTGCGAGAGGCAGGGGGACACCCTGGACAGGTCTCCAGTCCATCACAGGGACAAACGAATGAGACAAAAAACCATTCACTCTTTCATTCACACCTAGAGACAATTTAGAGTTACCAATCAGCTTAATGTGCATGTTTTTGGTCTGGGAGGAAACCGGAGGACCCGGAGAGCATCCACGTCATCCAGATGCACTGGTGTGGTTTAGAAGCATCAGCCAGACTGACCACTCTGGCCTCATGCAGGACTATGACTGTTACAGTGACAAGGTCATGGAAACAACATGGAGCAGACTGATAAACATGGCAGCGTCATGCCAAGGCAGAGGGATCTTTTAGCTCTTATCTGCATTTCTGATGCAGTCTTAGAGATTTGGGCCAGAGTTGGGTTGGCAGGGTGAGGGTGCAAGAGAGCATCTAAAAAATAAAAATACAGATTTGGCCGTGACTAATAGGGTTGCAATGTCATGACTGTCTTCAACAAAGGTTTTCCCGATTTGCCGCAGTCCAACCATGTTCTAATAGGTCAAAGGTCATGGAGAAAGTAGAGAGGTAAGGAAAGTGTTTGCAATCTTGAGGCTTGTTTTTATAACATGTTACCTGCATATTCGAATGATTTATGCCTTGTAACATGAAAGACATTTTACATGATAGCTGTCTCTCAACTTTTTTGTGAAACAGTTATGAAACGATTGTGTAGTCAAGCACATTAAAAAAAACAAGTTGTAACTAAAGCGCTGAACAACAATCGTAGAACCGACAAAAGCAGAGATAAGCCAACTTAATTTTAAAAACATCACAAGAAAGTTAACATAGAACACAGAACAATAAAATACTGAAACAACTCTCACCGGGTTAAATGTAGTTCTTACAAGTGATTTAAAAGCAGGAAGTGAAGCAGCCTGTCTAACATTGAAGGGCAGATTGTTCCAAAGTTTGGGAGCCACGACAAAATATCATTTAGAGCCAACTCTAAATATCCAGCTGATGAAGATGGAGGTGAAACCCAACACAACTACGATCCGTGAGATCACGCCAAACTCTACGCTCTTTACTTCTCACATCTTTGAAATTGTTTATCTTTTGATTTTGATTATTCTTTACACCATTGTTTCTTGCTAAATCAGTGAAACTAATTAGGAGATAACAAAACATCTATAATTTTCCATTACACCAGTCAAATAATTATGATTTACCACCTGATAAACTAAAGACATTGACAACATTTCATCAATAATAAATATGCATTTTCTTTATGAACACAAAACGTTGGCACTTAACTTGAAACAATGCTCTGCAAGTTAAGGAAGTTTGTAACTGACTTTTGGCTTTTCGATTGCATTTTATTTACTTGTTATCCTTTTTGTTGTTCTACCGTATTTTTCAGCCGATAAGTCGCACCACCCTATAAGTCGCATCAGTCCAATTATGTCCAATAAAGTGGAAAAATCCATAAATATGTCACATCACCCTATAAGTGGCATCTATTATGTGTCACTGCTGACGAGTTGCGTATGTTACGCGTCAGCGGTGACAACCCGGAACTGGCCACAGAAGCGTGCACGGTAGGACTTTAACAAGATTAACACTTAAAAACAATTATTTGTTTGCTGAAAATTATAGTAAAGATGTGTCTGAGCTGAACCTTTCTTTAATAAATGCACGTAATGTTCAAATCAGCTGAATTTTAAAAATAGTTTTGCTACGTTGGTGTTGCGAAGCGTGCACGCGCAGCGAGCGGATACGCTTAATTTCTTTAAAATTTAACAAGCTATGCACCTTATAAAATATACATATTTGCTGACATTATAGCAAAAGTGTTTCTGAGCTTAACTTTTTCTTTAAAAATTAACGTAATGTTCAAATCACCTGGATTTAAATTGTTTCGCTTTGACGGTCTTCCAAAGGTGCGCGCGCTGCGAAAATAAATTGTGAATAAATCGAATTTTAGCTCAAACATCTCCTACAGCTAATCAGTTGTAAATGTCCATCCAGTGATTACTTTCTGTAAGTTTCATCAAAATCTGTCCTGTGGTTCTTGACCTATTTTGCATTGCTAACAGTAAAACACTGAGCTAACAGTAGTTCAGACCTCCAGAGAGCAAGAGGCCGTGCTGCGACAGAGTGAGTCTGAGCAGAGGAGGCTTCTGTCGAACACATGACCTGGGAACAGTCGGTGGACCCTAACCGCTGAAAGTGGTACTGCGCCCCTAGCGGCCGAAAGTGGTACTGCTCCATTTTTTTCGTCAGAATGAATGGAAACGGTCATATCTCAGCCAAAAATTTGTCTAAAAATATGGGAAAAATCCCTAAATATGTTGCTTCGCCCTATAAATCGCATGGCATGCAAATTAGGCAAAAGGTGTGACTTATAGGCTGGAAAATACGGTAACTATTTATGTTTTATATCTTACCTGTTCACAAGACAGATTCAAAACTATATGATGAAAGTTATCCAAATGGATGACGTAATAATAATAATAATAATAATAATAATAATAATAATGAATTCAATTTATAACGCACTTTTCATTAATGAAAATCTCAAAGTGCTACAAGGTGCAACAGAATTAAATGTCAATAAAACAAATAATAAAACAATTAAAATCAATAACAGTATCAGCTAAGATCAAAAGTAGAATCATGAGGAGGTAGAGTATGCTCGGTTGAAAAGAAAGGTCTTCAAGCCGCTCTTAAAGTCAACCACAGACTGTGGGGCTCTCAGACAGTCAGGAAGAGAGTTCCACAGGCGGGGGGCAGCCACACTGAAAGCCCGGTCACCCATGGTCCTTAATTTGGTTCTCGGAATGTGAAGGAGATTACTGTTCTGTGACCGCAGCGAACGGGTGGATGAGTATGGAATAAGAATATCCTTCAGATAATCTGGTGAAGTTCCGTGTAAGCATTGATGTGTGATGAGAGCAGTTTTGTACTGAATTCTGTAGGCGACAGGAAGCCAATGAAGGTTATGGAGAATGGGCGTAATATGTTCAAATTTACGAACTCTCAACAAGATCCTTGCTGCACTGTTTTGAATATATTGAAGTTTCTGAAGGTTTTTGCCAGGGATTCCATATAATAATAATATTATTATTATTATTACGTCATCCATTTGGATAACTTTCATCATATAGTTTTGAATCTGTCTTGTGAACAGGTAAGATATAAAACATAACGTGTATTCATTTATACCATATTTTTCAGTCTGTAAGGCGCACCGGATTATAAGGCACATTAAATTAAACAAGTTCATTATGGCAGATTTTTGAGTGTCGTGTACCACATAAAATCGGTTCGAGGTCAGTAAGCATAACCAGGATTAATATACTGTATAAGGCTCACTGTCGATTTTTGAGAAAATTAAAGGATTTTAATGTGCCTTATAGTCTGAAAAATATGGTATATATTTTCTCATTTGAGTTTTTTGTGCTTAAGAAGGAGAATCACATCCCTGCAGCTGTCTTTTTAAATTTAGCATGCTTTATGTTATGTAAATCTCCATTTGTCTATTCAAGTTGACATCAAGGACATCCTGTGATCTCTGTGGCTCAGGCAAGAAGCTGGCATTGTCAGTTTCATAACTCATGGCCAGTGGTGACAGATACACATGTCAGCACTTCTGCAAACAGATCTGCATTTATTAACTCCAACATCTGTCTTTTCTCCCAGCAGCCTTTTCTTATTTCCTTTTTCTTACGTAATGTAAGCAGAAAAATAGAGCAGCTCAAACATGCCAAATAGGTTGTTTTTTTTCTGTGTCACATTTTTTCACGTCATACGTCGGCTCCTCTCAAACGCACAATGACCCAGCTCCTTTTCTGATTAATTAGAAGCCAGAAGATGCAGATGCAGGGAGACACATGAGATCCTTGAAACTCTGCGGCGCGTCTTTGTGCTGGTGTTGCTGAACTGTGGAGGCAAGATAGCCGGTGGGCATGACTTGGATGGGGACCTTTCAAATCCAATTGTGTCGCGTTGGGTTCCTATCCTGGCACGGCCTCGCCATCAGAGCAGATAACGTGCTCCAGTAAAGGTTACGGCTCACCATGACATTTCTCTTGAGACTGAGCAAACCCCAATTGCTGCGGACTAATCTTAATGTAAGTGCGTGTTTGTTTGTGCGAGTGAGTATTTTCCTGCTGCGCCAGAGCATGCACGGGCTTTTGTTTGTAATAAAAATTTATGAAACAAAGAGAAACAGTTGGTAAATCAAAAACACGATGTGCAGATAGCTCATTAAACTAACAAAATAGGAGTCGTGAATCCTATGAAAGCACACATCGTACTGTATATTTTAAATTCAGAGACCAGCAGGAGCTGAGCGGCTTTCTGGAGGTGGAAGATAACTGTTGCATCACTTTGATGAACTTGTTTATGAGCATATATCAATTCATAATATCATTAAAACTTGCAGCTGGTTTACAAAGTTTATTTTGCTCTTTTAAAAAAGTTTTCAGTAAAATATGTGAATAAATCATGTTGAAAATTCTTTAGAAACTGGAAAGTTAACTATTTTGACTTTAATTCATTTTGGTCCGAGTCTCAAGGGCAAAATGTTCTAATTGACAAAGATTTATGGACAACGGTACATTATGCTCATACTGAGTGAGACTGTTGAATATTAGAGCCTCGATAAAAGGTTTTCTTCACTTCAGAGACATTTGTCACTGATGTCGGGTCATAAAATTTGGCTTATACTGTATTACGTATTCAAATTCAGTTGCAAATCAGGTAATTTGTCTAAAAGTGACTGAAAGGGAAGTCAGTTTTTAAAATGTAAAATTGTATTATAATTTTTAAATGTATGCAGATTTTCAATGCTTGATATTTTATCAAAAGAAAGATGACCATAGGTAACAAGATTGAAATTGAGAACGTCAAGTAATTCATGATCAACAGGTGCAGGTGCACAAATGGAATGCAGCCCTTGATAGCACACGTGAACTAGTTCATCTGTTTCAAGTTAAAATTTCACTTTTTTTCATTAAATCAGTTGAGCACATGCAATCTGCAATTTTTCAGGACATCATAATGCACAATTATCAACTGCTCTTGTTAACAGATCAATGAGCCAATCCATTAGTTGTACATCTTATTACAAACCAGGCAGACTTGGGTGTGAGACATCATCCTTCTGACATAAACTAACTGTATGGTGCAGAATGTGTGAAATCAAAGTCAAAGTCAAGTCAAAGTCAACTTTATTGTCAGATCTGCAATATGTACTGTACAGGACATACACAGGACCGAAATTGCGTTTCTCTCAGTCCCTAGAAATCATCCCTTTGCTGCAATCCATCAAACTGAGCAGCACATTGGCGACTGTGGAAAGGAACAACTCTTCCAAAACAGGAAGAAACCTTCAGCAGAACAAGGTTCGGGCCATCTACCTCAACCGTCTGGGGTTTAAGAGGACAGAAGAGACAAACACATGAAATATACAGGTAGTCCCCGACTTACGAGCGAGTTCCGTTCCTCCGAGGCGCTCGTAAAGCGAAAATTCGTAACTTGGAACGGCCGCCACGTGTCTCGTAAGTCCGGAATTTTCGCTCGTAAGTTGGAACGGTTTCGCTAGCGCGACTACAAACACTCGTTTTTCATCGAAAAACTGCTTATGAGTGCATAAAAATGATCGGAAACGTGTGTCCACATGTTTAGCTAACGAACTGTGGTGAAAAAACACAGAAAAACTCAGTATTTTTTGCGTTTTTTCCCAAAATTGGCCAGCTCGTAAGTCCGGATCCTCGTAAGTTAGAGTGCTCGTAAGTCGGGGACTACCTGTATTTCTATCAGTATTACACCTATTAATTACACCTATTATATTCTAAGATTGTGTTTACTTAATTTCTGCCTTATAATGTGAAACGTGATCTAAGGCAGAACCTTTTACTCCCGGGCTTTGTTTTCACTAGGGAACAGTTACACGCTTGCACAAAACAACAGACCTAACACTTGATGATTGACACATGAAGCTGGTAGCTTATTGTCTGAGAGGCGGATCACGTTACAGAGTAGGGCAGTCCCAAAGAAGTTCCAGGCGTTTCCAAGGCGGTCCGTTCCCAGGATTGGTCCCACGACGTCATCTGGGGGTATAAAACCGTGATCCGCCTTCGAAGGTTCGTGTGTGGACTTGTGCTCGGAGTGAGGTCTGTTTGAAGCTGTAAGGTTTATTCTTATATGTACAATAAACCTGCATATAACTTGCACATTCGTTTCAGAGCTTCCTTCAACTTTTGAACCGTAACACACAGAAGGACTGATCCAGGTCTACTTTCTATGGGGGGAAAAACACACATTAATGACAGCTAGAATTACATGTTCAAACATGGAGAGTAGAAGTAATGAGAGCAGCAGACTGAGAAGGTGTGGTCGGAAGCATGATGTTTGATTTTATGACTAGCAGACTGATGAAGACACAGACTCGATGATAAAAGGTATGTGCCGTTGGTACTTGATAGTTAAAAGTTGTTTGTTGTTAATAATCTTCCTTTTGGTTGTTTGCAGGTAGCCTTGGAGAGGGGGAGAAACGATGTCCTAGGATTCCAAAAGAAGATGAAGATGTGATCCAGAAAGACGAGTAATGTTGGAGTGACATGTTGAAGGTGCTCGTGTTTGGTCCAGGTAGATGTTTGGCATTTGCAGGAACAGGATAACAACAGGGTGAGGTCATAAAGAGTGAGGAGGATTCAGGAAACATGGAGGAGCAGGACTTGGAAGTCACAAGAGAAATCAAAAGGTTATTGCAAATCCACAAGAGAAAGTTTTCGGCTGTCACTTAAGTTACAAAGGTACCATAACGTTCCAGCGTCGGATGAATGACTGCCAGAAGTTTAAAAAGAATTGAAAAAGCCCTTTGGATAAAGGGTGAAACGTTTTCTGCAACAAATAAAGTCCAATTGTTTTTGTATTGAGCGCTTGTTCTGATGTCAGAAGTTTAAGCACTCAGCAGAGAAGTCATCAAGATCAGGTGCAGGTGTGGAAGGGTGGATAACTAAATGATTATCAGCTGTGGGGAAAGTGATTATGTCTGAAAACCTATGAATCCTAGAGTCTGCTTGTCCTGCAGTTTTTGTATGTATGTATGTATGTATGTATGCTATACATGTATGTATGTATGGAGAGAGATTTTGAACAGTCTGTTCAAGAAACCAAGTCCTGTCATGTGACTGAAGCAGGGAAGGAAAAGGGAAGTGAAAAGGAAAAAATGTGAACCAATCTGAGCGGAGCAGATTTCCACCAACAAATGAGAAGTAACATGCAAATTGTCTGAGTTAGCCTTAAAGTTACAGGGTGTTTTTTTTTTATTTTTTTTTTTACATGTTAATTCTTGTTTTAAGTATCATTAACTGACAATAAAAACTTCAATTTTCTTTACCCACGTATTCTGTGAGGATCACGGGGAGTTGGTGCCCATACACAGTTGTCTTTAGACTAAAGCAGACGTGGGCAACATATGGTCCAAGGGCCAAAAGTGGCCCTCGGAGAATCTCCATCTTGGCCCCAAAATTCCTAAATAAAAAAATAAAACATGTTTTGAAATTTTGATGAAAACCTGCATTTTATCAATGAAACTTAAGTTTTAATTTACAGTAAACGTTTTGAACAGATTTGTGTCAAAAGGAGATTTAGGCCCTGTACACACATAGCCGGATATCAGTAAAACCGAACAGTTTATCGTGCGGTTTGGCCTATCATCCACACGTGAACTCCGGTTGATGTAACTATAAACGAATAATAAAAAAACTCAGACCAAAGTGGAGATTTGAGAATTCTCCGCGTTCGAGTCTGCGTGTGGACTTTCAGAACCGGAGGTTTATGCTCCAGCTGGAGCGGCGCTGACGTCACATACTGCTCGGAGAAAAAAGCGCTAAAAATGTCAACATACCTGCTCTGACATGATTCCCAGTCGGACATGATTCCCAGTCGACATTTTCCTGCGTTTTATTAACTTTGTACTCCAACACGGTATTTAATAGTAGTTCAACCTCAAGGTCTGTCCACACAAATGAAAAAAAAGAAAGAAATAATAACAGGAAGTTGTCGTTGCTTTGAAGAGTTGTGACGGCACTACACTGCCACCTATGGGTTCAGCATATTCATTACAGAAAAAAACGGGTAAATGTGGACGAAAATTTTAAATATCTGAACATGTATGTACGGAGATATTTTTTTTGCGCAGATATTCGTTTTTCAAACACCTGGCTACTTGTGTACAGGGCCTTAGATTCAAGATCAACTAAAACTTTTTTTTGTCGTTGCCGTTTCCAGAACTAGACTGAACTTCAAAGGCTCCACAAAGCATGCATGCATGCGTGCATCCGTACGTACGTACATACGTACATACATATTGTATATACATACATACATACATACAGTACATACACACATGTATTACATACAAAGGTGGGCGGATGAACGCTAGGGAGCGCTAAAGCGCTAATCCGCTTACAGTGGACCTAAACTTTTTGTCAGCGTTTTTGTGAATTGACTAACTTTTATAATTCATAAGCGGATTTGTGCTATTTTTATTTAAAATGCAGTACCGCTAATAACTAATTATCTATCAGTAAAAACCAATAAACTTATTTACAAGCTCTTATGCTGCTTGTTTTACCTTTTTCCCCACCGTAAGAGCAGAGAGGAGGGAGGGTTGGAGGGGGGAGGGGGGCAGAGCGGAGAACAGACTCGGATCTACCATGTAGGTAAATGATGCCGTTGCCTGGGGATCCCATCAGCATGGGGCCCCGGCCCCGCTGCGCCCCGGCCAGTCACCTACATTCCTAACATTGATCCTGCTTGTTAATCTACATTTAACATAAAAATAATTATAGTTACGATGAAAACGATCATTAAATAAGCAATAAAAAAAACGGTCGATTTCTTTATCCCCCTACTAAAAATGGACTATTCCATCTTGACATCTTCCGGGTCATAGTTGAACTCAGGGGCTAATTCTGTGGCTAGCTGGCTGCGCTCGGTGTCTTCATAAATCCGTAAAGAACCCCGCTGTTTCAAGCCAAATTAACGTGGCCGGATGATTTTATTGTGTGTTTTGTGATGACCATTCGACGGTGAGTCGTTATTTTCATGTATTTTAGTTACTTTTCATTAAATCTGTTGACTACCTATAGACGCTAACTCTGTGTCTGCCGGCTGGTTGTGCTGGGTTACTAATGGATAAATCCGTAGAGAACCCCGCTGTTTCAAGCCAAATTAACGTGGCCGGATGATTTTATTGTGTGTTTTGTGTCGACCATTCGACGGCGAGTCGTTAGTTTCATGTATTTGGGTTACTTTATGTATAAATGCGGTGGCGACACACCCGTGTATTTGAGATTTAAACGTGGTTTTAGGGATTAAAAGATCATTCTATTTTTTGTTAATTTCGTGGCCGAATAGAATATATGTACGTAAAGTATTAAATAAATCCTTTGATTTTTGTAATTTCATCCTTTTAGGATCATTTTTGTTACTTTTCAGTTGGCAGTGTAGTGCAAATATTGATAACGCTGCCGGCTATATATAAATATATATATATATATAATATAGAAATATATAAATAGCGGATTAGATTAGCTTCCCCTAATTTTCATAAGACATTTGTGCTTTTGAAATTGTGGACCTAAAAAAATTAATAAGCGTTTTAGAAATTGTGGAACTAATTTTTTAATTAGCGGTGCCCAGCTTTGATATATATATATATATATATATATATATATATATATATATATATATATATATATATATATATATATATATATATATATATATATATATATATATATATATATATATATATATATATATATATATATATATATATATATATATATATATATATATATATATATATATATATATATATATATATATATATATATATATATATATATATATATATATATATATATATA